>JAGGAP010000566.1:0-18286 GCA_017657235.1 Termitomyces sp. T73sscA
ATGCGATCAAGAAGATGAAGCCTTACTGGGTAGCTGACTCATCATATGATTGGGCAGAGGTGAAGGTGGGGAGTCGATTAGGTGCTCACATTATTGAGCGTGAAGATGTCCATGGTGCGAACGCTCAAGGCCTTTATTTCGGGGATAGAAATCGATTCGAAGACTCCGAGGATCAGCCAGACCGTGTGTTTGTGAATGAATATCATGAATATGACATGGATGACGTAGGCACCGTGGATACCACACAATAACTATCTTAAATAAAGATATACCACCTGGAAGGTATGGGCTGTTGCATGGCAAGCAAGTCTGAGATCTAAAGGGAGGGGGAGATTATAGAGCCATCTTCTTGTAATAATAAGGGCAAACATCTTATTTCAATGTTCATTGTATAATATTCACTGTCTTCTCTGGTATATATTGCAATGGTTGCATCATTTGTATGCCTCTTTGACAGGTCAACATCAAATAAGGATCAAAGGGAATGGGCTGTTGTAGCATATGACAAAACGAAGGTCTACCTTGAACAGTCATGTGTGTGTGTATTTTATGATTGATTTGTTGCTCCAGCAGTGGCTGACTGATATGATCACATGACTAATTTTCTACTCTCCCAATTGTAACTAGAAAGGTTGTTGATGAAGTCATCTTCAATTGTCAGAATGGGTATGATTTGTCAGCAACCTACTATCAGGTGACTAAACAGAAATAAATGAAAACTCTGTTCAACACTAATTGGTGCCAAACAAGATGGAGCAGTCAATATGTCATTGGTATGTATGTAAACCAACTAGAATGACTGGAAATAAGCAAAAACAAAGTCAGTGGTATGATTGTACTACAAACACACTACAATTAAACTTCTTATAACTGATGGCTCTAATAGCTGATAACCTCTTCAGACCAATGGGTTTTGGTGTTCTACCAATTCAGTTTGCAGAGAAATTTGAGGCCCACTCAGCTTCTAGGCACCACTTGCTGATGCAACCACCTGGCCCTTCCCATTTAATTTTCATATCTCAATCAAGCTCACACAGCTTCTAGAAGCTTTGCTGCACAGCCTTGCTAACAAACTTGAACAGTCACCAACATGTTTGCTAGAATATAACCTCCCTCCCAACCACCCACTTAGATTGCTCCTTGCTGCCATCCAGTGTTGGATGCCACCATCTCTACTGACCCTGCTTGAAGACCTCTTTGAGGGCTTACCATCTCCACTGCTCACCTACCCGTTGCTGTCCTCCATTGTCTCAACACCCTTGTTGTTCTTAATACTCTCACCCACTACCAGCATTGCTAAGCTATCCACTATAGAACAAGTTCAACGTATATCACCTCACAACCCCTTTTCTGCCTCCAAATGGGATGAATCCAAGCCCTATGAGCTCTCTCAATACTTCAAAGAGTTGGAGTATGAGTATCTTCTTTGCAATTGTAACATTACTGACCACACACAAATGAAAGAATATGCCACCTGCTATGTATCATATGACACTTCCAAGACCTGGACAAGTCTGCCAGAGTTTACCTTTGCACCTCTTATTGCCAACGGCCAGCCACCTGCTGCGCCTGCAGCTGGCATTACCTCTTATGCCAACTGAAAGGCAGCAGTAATCAAACTGTACCTTAGCACTGAAAGAGTCTACCCACTATACACTTGGTAAGCTTCAAAAACTTGTCCAAGACACTTTTAACAGTGGGATCTATAATTTAGAATTATTTTCTACTTACTATAGGGAGTTTACGAAGGTTGCTAGATGGCTTCTCCACAATGGCAAATTACACATCAATGAAGAATGATGGCTCTTTCAACAAGGCATTCCCATGTTGCTTTGGGCTTGAATAGCTAGGTGACTGGAGGTTGTGGAACCTATGCACTACTCTGAAGAACCATACAATGTTGTTTATGAGGCAAGTAATTGGGTATTACAAGGTGCTGACACTAGTATAGGCATGCTATGTGCTAGAGCAATATTGCTGGCACCTGCCACTACCATTCCCCCTTTGCCACCTGTCCCTGCTAAGGCTCCTGTCAAGAGAGAAGATGTAAATGCTGCAATTAATGCAGCAATCAATACTGCTGTTGCTAATGCCATGTTGCATATTGAAACCATGATATCCACTAGTCTTACTGCCTCTCACAGCAACAATAACTCTAGCACTGGCAATTTTTGCCACTTCTGCATGTAGAGGAGGCATCCTACTAGTGACCAATATGGTAACTTTGCAATGTCATCCTTTTTTTTTTGTGTCTGGGTATCATGCTTTGGTTGCCTCAGCTTGATTCCAAGATCTATTGGTAGGGACAGTGGGTGTGCCTCTGTTTGCCCAAACTGTTGTACAACACATGTGATGAATGCTGTCTGCAATAGTGCCACTATTCTCTTCATTTGGTCCCATTTTATAAATACTCCAACAATTTGTTTCAGGGTGCCTAAGTCAGATATGATCCAGACTTTTTGCATTTGACTTTTGAACCATTTGTTTTCATTCTTTGAGCCTGCAATGGACAGGAAGTTGTCAATGTGAACTGCAGCAATAATAGTTTCAGTCTAGAACTTCCTGTTGTAAATACACAATTTGCAGGCTAGTTATTTGAGCCCTTATGACACTATCTTCTCATTCAGCATTTGGTCCAGATCCTCCTCACTTGCTTCATTCTATAGAGTCCCTTAAGGAGTTCAGATACCCATCCTTTTTTTTTGTTCCTCAAAATCCTTAGGTTGCTCCATGTATTGTACCTTATCTCTTGAGAGTATGCCATAAAGGAATGCTGTCTTTATATTAATCTGCATTGCATCCCATCCTTCTGTTGCTGTCATGTTTAAAAGTATCTGCCACAACTCCATAGATGCTGTCAGGGATGTAGCCTTGTTGTAGTCCTTCCTATATATTTGCTCATACTCTTTGAATACCAGCCACACCCTGTATCTGACTGCATTCATGTGTTTGTCACATTTAATTTTGAAGATATGCCACTCTTTTCTGATCTTTTGCCCACTTGATACCTTTGAGCATGGTATCAGATGGTAGACTCCCATCTCCTTCAGTGACCTCAGTTGCTCCTTGTATCCTTCCTCCCACTTCTTCACATCTGGCCTCCTCTTTGCTTCTTCCCATGTTTTAAGTTCTTTCTTTGTTGTGAGTAATGGGTCTAGATTGCCAAGCTGGGCAATTGCAGCAAGCACTCAATTGTAATTAATCTCAAGGAAATCTTGAGCAAATACAGGTGCCTGTTTATTGTTGTTTATTTGTACCTTGGCTATGCTTTGCCATTGTGCTGCCCCGTGCTATGTTTTCTGCTCCTTTACTCTTCTTTTACTCACGCTTGCCTCCTCCACTGCCTTCTCTACCCTCATTAGTGCTCTTTCATCTTTATCTGCTGTTTTCTCCATTGTGTAATGTATCTGGTTTGATCTTTGCAGTTGCTGTCTTGTGTCAACCCCTCAATGTGCATCTGCAGATGATGGTTCATCTATGGGGACATGATTGAGAGCAATGGTTGGGATGGTGTCCTCTACTTCAAATTTACCAAGGTCATTGTCATTTTTGTTTGAGATGAGGGAGGCAGACTCATCAAGACTTTGGAGCATTGCAATGCAGGGTGGCTGCAGACAATTGATATTTTGTTGTAGTTGTGTTGGGCTTAGTATTGGTGACTTGTGACTTTTTAACGAACTTGATATGGTAGGACTGGTATATTTTTTTGTTCATTTTATCCCAACACCTGTATTTTTTTAGAGTTCATGTAACCTATCAGAATGCATTCAACAGATTGTAGCTTCACCTTTGAGTTATGGGTGGAAATCAAAACAAATGCTTGGCATCCTATTCTGGGTCTTGTTCAAACCATTTTTGAAATGGAGTTTTGCTGTGAAGTGATTTTGTTGGCATTCTAGCATGAAGGTGAGCTGCTATGAAATTAGTAATATCTCAATTTATAGAATTATTTCTATACCTAATTGGATTTTTAATTTTAATTGCTTAGCCTTTAAATTTAGGAGGAGGGTCCCTAAAATTTTTTCCACAGGTATTCAGGGCACTGTAACTCAACTTTCATGACTCTTGCTTTTCTTATTAAGGTTTTGTGCATGCATTCTATCTGGTCAATGTGTGCTGAGGTGTATGGAGCACTGTGCTCTCCAGATATTCCTCTTGATGTTTTCATCTTGTTGCTATTGAGTTTCCCATCAAAACCAGTCTGTTACTTCCCAACTCTCAGCCTGGTCTCATCCTTGTGTGCCCTTTCCTAGTTCTTTAGTGCTGAAAATGCTTCATCTTTTGCTTTCAGCAAGATAGACCATGGCATGTTAGTATAGTCATTAACTATATTCAATACATAGTAGTTTCCCAATTTTGAGCTCCACTCACATTATTTCTAGCCTCCACATCACTCTATGTCCCCCCTGCCTTGTTTTTGAGACAGATGTCCTGGTCTACTTTCCAAGGATGCAACTGTCACATTTTGGTGGCAAGTGGAGGGCAGAGGTAAGGGCACCTTTGATTTTGCGGTTTTGGGCTAATTGTAGGATTACTTGGTAATTAGGTGGCCAAGGAATCAATGCCAGGTTACCATGTCTTGATGTATTGCAAACATGTGCTCTGCATCATAGCACATTTTGTGATTCTGACACCTTCTTTGTCAAAATAGAATCCTGTGTCATTGTCAACAGAGATATGGCTGACAGAAATGAGTCAAACAGTGGAGTTGAGTACATATAGTGCATTTTGAAGGGGGAGCATGTTGCTTTTGGCAGTGCACAGCTGAATGTTTCTGATCCTGTATGCCAAAATACTAGATCTTCCTGCTTCCCTGATAGCCTTAGGCTCTATGAGATGGAGGGTGATGAAGTTGGACTTGCAAGGGGAGATGTAGACCATTGCTCCAGAGTTTACAAAGAAGGAGTGGTCATTGATTGCTGCAAGTGCTGTTTCTGTGCTCTGGTTGAGTAGTGTGATCATCAAAGGATTGGGCTGGTCAACTTCCTTTGTGTGTTCCTTCCAGTCAATGGAGGCCTTTAGTTCTAGCTCTGTCTCCTCCTCCTCTTTAATGACTGCTGTACACCCTTCTCATTTGTTGTTGCCTGCACTAGTAGTAGGTATGATATCCATGATAAGCCCTTGAAAGTCTGTGGGTATTGAGCCAGTATTGAGAGTCTGAAGTTTTCCAAGATCACTATCTTTAAAAAGGGAGACCTTTTCTTTTGGTCTGATGAGCTGCATGGATACCTTTGTAGCCCCAACTGAGGCTTTTCCTTCCACCTGGGTATCTGCTGCTGCCTTTACAGTGTTGCATGCTACATCAAAACCATCTTTGTGCATTGCACCTCTCAGGTGCATGCAGAACTTGGACTTGTGACCTGCACAGGGCTGCCCATGCATTGTGCATATCATGTAGTTGTGCCCAGGGAGGTACAGTTTTGTCAATCTCCAGCATTCTTGTATTCTTGTGACCAGTGCAGTGTCAGCTGGCAGAGCCATATTCATTGCCTTCAGGTGGTTGAAGCTCTGGACAGTCTGCAAATGTTGTCAGACATGTATGGGTTCATTTTTGTAGCATTTGCAAGTCCTCTTGAGACTTGGGCTTGAATTGTTTCATATTGGGAACCATTCAGGAGCATTACACATTTGAACAAGTCCTTATTCAGCACCTGTATAGTGAAGATACAATTCATGATATCATATATTCTTCTTCACCATTACTGTTAGTGACTCACTAGGGAATCTCTGGATCTTCAATACTTTCTGCATCAGCAACCATTCTGATTGGGCCTTTGCCTTCTGCATGTGCTTTCAGTGCAGCATAGAGGGCTGTGGCCTTGTCAATACCCTTGTACTTTAAGTCATTGAGTGTGGTGAGGATGACTGTGTGTGCTAAGCCATCATTGGCTATCCAGTTTCTGTACAATGCAAGTGCAGTGCTGGAGTTAGGCATGGGATGAGAGGTTGGAAAACATAGAATTTTAGGCCTAAAAGTAACAAGCATTCTTGTTAAACTTCTTATGCTTCCAGTCAGCCCTTCAGATGGAGATTGCTTGGACAGGTGAGGCAGTGGCCTCCATGGAGGACATCTTCAATTTGCCAGGCATAGATGTTAGAATATCTCAGATATCACATCTGTGACATTGTAGATGCGCTCCTGGCTACTCCTTTCTTTCTTTCACATTTTGCTTTGTCCCATTGTTATAAACTTCATATATATATCCCTTACAATAGAGACCATACCCTCAGTTGATTATATTATGGACTGAGGGTAAGCCTAAAACAAATACTTACAGTATACTTATAACTGACTATACTATAGACGACAGAGTGACTAGTCTATAATTGTTTAGGTACAGAAATGCAGTCAATTATATTACAGACTGAGGACTACAGACTGACTAGTCTGTGATTGTTTAGATACAGATTCTAACAGGTTATGGGCCTATTGCTGCTCAACTGAATTTGATTCCTACATCAATTATCTACCAAACTGGCTGTTTGGTTATTGTCATAATTCTATGCAAAAAATTTGTCTCTCTCTTTTACTCAAATACTCTAAGCTGAACAATGACTACTTCTCCTGCCCCTTCTTCAGAACCCAACTTCACTTCCAAACAGACTGATAAAATGTGTTGGCTTAATAATTCTGCAAACCCATTGGTACTGCTTGTCAGAAAAGTCACAGCCATCTGGACTGGCCATATTCTTGATAAAGGCAATGGCAAGTGGTCATATAGCATTGGTCTTGAATTGTCAATAGTCCAGCTGTGGGATTATGTTTTTAATCCACTGGATACCCCTTACAAAATGTACAAACCTTGCACCTTTTGGGCCCTGGAAGAGAACAACCTACTAGCTTGCTTGTTTATAAAGCATGCAATATCAGCATCTGAACAGAAGTTATGTGTGGAGAAGTGGGACTCAGTAAAGCTATGAGAGCATCTGAAGGGATGACATGGTAGGGCCATGCCAGTCCAGCAAGTGCAACTACTTTAGGAAGCTCTCACCATGAAATGCTCCTCTTTCAAGTCACTCACCAAGATGGCTAATATGATATCTGATAAAGTTGATTGTGCTTTCTAAGCAGAACATGTGACAAAAGAACTTTTACAATCCATTGTAATACTATCAGCTCTATCAGACAAGTCTTATGCCCATATTCAATCAATCATATCAAGAGACCTTACTGCATTAGGTGATGTCACTAAGTATGGACCCACTGAGATCCACCAGTTCCTTGAAGAGAAGCAGACCTGGATCAATGCTGATAAATTGGTTCCTGCCTCCACAGACTTGACACCTACAACATTCACAGCAAAAGCATCCAGATATGACTGACTTCAGTGTAGTGGCTGCAAATCAAAGAGTTGCCCAAACTTTACAGGTTATACTCAGCCCTGGTGTGTCCTTGAAGGCAGTGAAATGGCTGAAAAGACTGTGGAGGAGTCTCAGAAGGCTCAACTAGCTTACTACAAAGCACAGAGAAAAAAAAAGGATACAAAGAAAGAAACTTTGCCACTTACAATAACACCTCAGAGAGGATCTTCTTTTGTTGTCAAGAGTAATTCCAATGCTATTGCTGCATATATTGCTACACAAGGTGAGAAGGCACTCCAAATCATTGCATCAGAGTTTGCAGATCTTGCCACTGACTTAATACCAGAAACCAGGCATATCAAGAATATTGAAGCCATAGAATTTGATTCCCTGATTGCAGTTGAGAAGGAGCTGCATGCAGTGGTGAACTGGTGCAATTACATTAACCACAATCAGGAAAACAGAGCATACATGTCAAACCCAGCAAACATACCACTGGAAATATCACTCTTCTATCTTGATTCCAGCACAACAGTTAATATATCCCCTGATCAAGCTGATTTTGATACTCTGACACCAATTCTGGAAAGACTGATCTGCAGCATCATTGGCTCAGCCATTGCAGCAACCGGAATTGGAAATATTAAACTCAATGCAGAAGAAAGACATCACATCATAATTGACAATGCATTATATGTACCAAAATCAATGGTTTGTCTATTATCTATCAGCAAATTCGCTAAAATCAATGGGATCTCCACTACTTTTGAGAATGTTGGTGCCACCTTAGTCAGAAAGGCCACAAATGCTATAATTGCAACTAGAACCCTAGCTCCTAAGAAAAGTCTATATACCCTCAACTTTCACCTTAATCATGCACTTCCCATCCATGCATTGTCCAATGCTAGGACTTAGCACAATTGACTCAGTCACACCAATTATCAGGCTGTTATACAAATGGCTTGAGCTGGGATGATAGACAGTATGCAAAAAAACTTTCCTAAAAAACCCTCTGTTTGCAATCACTGTATTCTTGGTAAACAGGCTCAAACACCAGTACCAAAGAAACAGAAAGAAGGAGTTGGGCATAAGGCAACAAAAAGGCTCAAAAAAGTTTGGGTAGACTCGACAAGACAAGCAGCTATAGTATCTTGTACTGGCAACCTCTATATTATGAACCTTATTGATGATTACTCAAATAAACCATGGTCTATTCCTTTGAAAAACAAGAGTGAAGCATTCAAAGAACTACAAGCCTGAATATTAGCTCACAAAAGTGAAACTGGTGAAACACTTTGGATTCTATGCACCAGGAATGATGGAGAGTTTAACAGTGAAGACCACAAGGCATGGTACAAGTTCAAAGGAATAATACTTAAAGTGGGTGCACTGTACACTTTGCATATATGGGTCACATTGAAAGAATGTACCAAACTCTCATTAGTAAGGCACTGATGAGCCTCCCAAAGATTCTTATGCAGAAAGGGCCAAAGATTCAGAATAGTTCTCACCTTGGGAACTTGGTAATATTTCCTTATTGACTTCTACTAGCCAGCAATATGCTAATTAACAGAAACCTTGATTGGATTAACAGCCTGTATTATTTATGCCATACTTGCCATCTGATGGACAGCTTGAAAACATCAATTGTTTCAGGGTTTGCCAACACCTTGCTTAGCCTCCTCTTAATAACAAACCTCTGATAACATTTTTTTGTAACAGCTAGCTTGATTGATTAATGATTGTCAAAGGCTTGCCAATGCTTCTATTTGCATTTCTTCCTCTCTGTTGGCACTCACTCCTTAGCACCTCTTCTCTTAGCTTGCACAGTGCTATATGGGCACCTCTAGTTTTACATTGCCAATGCCTTGGCACCTTGTCCACAAATCTTTGCACCTAGCACCTACAGCTAGGATTTAGTAGTTCTGTGTAGCTAATTTATAGCTTGTTTATACCCAACAGGCTTCAAAATTTATAGCAAGTTTCTGGGACTTGTCCAGGACCCTTGCAAAACTACTTGCCCAAAATGTTAAGGTACCTAGACAGCACTAAGCTTAATTTTGGATTCAGCAAATTGGAGCCCACTGTGAGAGTTTCATAGAATAGAATTCTGCCAGTTACTCCTTCAATACTCAATAATGAAACAAATGTCTGGTGTCAAAGGTGATAATGGTCTCACAAGTATTGTTGTCATTGACTTTTGCCTTTATAATGAATGCTGCAGGGACCAACTGCCTATTATTAGAAAGGCTGAGCATCTATGGGCTTTCCAAAAAAAGAGCAGAGCTCAACTTGGATTTTACTGGAGGAGCAATACAAAGGCTTGGATAATGACAGTCTTGTATCAAGAATGGCTACATGATTGAGATGCCAAGTTGTAGTGTAAGGAGCACTGTATTCTTGTGTTGCAGGACAATTTTAGTGTGCACATCCCTCCTGATAGTTTCACAAATATTGTTGTCAAAAACTTCAAACCGAACCTCACAGCTCATGTCCAGCCAGCTGATGCTGGCATTATTCATTGTTTCAAAGCTCATTACTATGCCCACTTTGTAAAGTGTGCTATTGATTGTTATAATCATGATGTCTCTCCTGCAGAAACCTATGATCCTAATATTCTTGAGGCCTTACAAATAGCAGACACTGCATGCATGGAAGGAGGTGGATACTACTACTATTTGGAACTGCTGGAAGAAGATTGGTATACATGTACCACTGCACATAACACAATTGTCATCACTGGTAATGATTTGTCAGCCAGGTTGTAAAGAACTTGACAAGAGCACTCAAATACTCAAGTATTCATACATTGCACTTCTGTCATGCCTAGCAAGTGCAGCCACCTGCTCAAATTTGAAAAATTGTTAGAACATGCTTCTAAGTTCTACACACAAAAAGATGGTGAGTTTAAAATATATCTGTTCTTGTATGTAAGTCAGAAGTTAAGTATGCCACAGTAAAAGCAGTGCTTTTGCCAATGAATGGATCAACTTCCAGAAGGTGTTGGATTATGTAATGGAACAACTTGCTTCAGAATGACACAAGTATATCGGTTTTCTTAAGAGTAAGAAATGCATGGCAATGTATATGGTGGCAACAGATATGAATTTTCCTTTGGAAGGGTTTGAAGATATCCTAAACAAACATATTCTATATTTCTCTCCAAAGTCAAGATTTGCAGCTATTTGTAGCAGCAAAGAATTTAGTGCTGATATTATTTTCAGTGCAGGGATTTGTCAATTCAGTCTTATAGAAAATCAAACCTGCAAAAACTGAATCAGAACCTATTATTGTTTTCTACTTCAACAAAGCTCATCATCTTATTGATAGCATAGTTTCACCCAATTCAATACCAAAATGCAAAGTTTATTAGTATTTGTGCAAGGCCTTCACTTACATGACAAAGCCCCCATCTTTGCATTCTTCCTGTCAACATCTCCACAGTTGTCTAAGTTCACCCTACATATATGTACTTTCTGGCCTGAATTGTGCATGTTCAATTTAGGGATGTCCATATAAGTGCTCCTTTTGTTGAGCTTCCTTTCAATGCTTGGAAGAATGTGATTCTTGTTATTTGTTACTAAAGGCTTGCATTTTTGAAGAAATATGTTCATCAGAGTTTATGGTTTAATTAAGCCATCTCCTGTAAGCCATATATATTCCTTTTGTTCTCTTCTTTGTTATAATCCAAGTTTTATATTGCAATTTCTGGATACTTTTGGAACAACCTTTGTCACTGTTTGAGGAAGAATTGATGGCTTATGCCATGTCAAAATTGGTGTTGATTTCTCCTCTTGCTATTTGTCTCGATTTGTCCCTTTGAGTTGAACAAAGACAAAGCTGTTTTACTTGTTTGCACACATGGTTAGGACATGGTTTGGGAGGTTAGGGAAGTTAGGGAGGTTAGAGCTTGGTTAGGAAGGTTAGGGAGTTTAGGTTAGATTAGCTTGGTCAAGTTAGGTCTCAGCTTATCTATTAAAAGAGCTGCAAAGGTGGCTCACACATTTAATGGTTAGCTGGCTAGGTTTATAAGGAAGAGCATGTGGCTTAATGATTACTATAAAAATGTGTAGATTCAATCCCCCATTTGCAGGAATTCTATAACACATAGAAGGCTCTAGTGAATTGAGTCAGAGTTTAAACTCTGTAATTACAGCTGTTTATACATCAAGCTTGTGCTGTAACCACAGGGAATTATTATAATAAATGGACAGCTAAGCCTGCATGCAAGGCATCAGAAGACCGTGAGCTCAAATTACTTTTTATTTAACATATTTACTCAATATAAGTTATTCTTTGATGTGTGAACTCCAGACAAATATAATTTTATGATTGTCTAATACAATCTCTATCTGTGCAATGCTTCATCAAAATAGCATCACTGGAATGCTGCAAAGCAGGTACTATAAATACCTCAACACCTCCAGAGACATGGAGTTATGCTTTGATAGAAACAATGTAGAGATGGACATGTCATGATTTTATGGGTACTCTGATGCAGATTGGTTCAGAGATACTGACACTCCTTGATCAACATCTGGATATATTTTCATCTCTGGCAAGGCACCATGGGCTGGACCAGCAAGCATCAAACAAACCAGCAAGCATCAAACAATGATAGCACTATTTTTAACTGAGTCTGAGTATATAGGACTATGTTATGCAAGACAGCATTTAGTGTGGCTTTGAACCTTTTTCAAGGACATTGGTTACATGCAAAAGAGACCATTGGATCTACTATGCAACAACTAGGCTGCTATAATCCTAATAAAGGAAACCAAATACCGGTCTCAAACAAAGCATATTCAAGAAAGTATCATTATCTTTGCAATGATTTTGTAAGTTAGAGGTTGTGGCTAAATCAAACAACTGGCAGAGGGAAATCCAAAGTATATTAAAATACTAATCAGTAATATAGTAAGGACAAACACACCTGGTAGGAAGTCCAAAGAGAACAAGTCTAAGGACTCTCACTACCAAGTTGGCAAATTTACTAAGAATGAACTATGAAAAGATGTACCATGGCAAAGATGATGTCAGACTTTGTGCATGCACAAAACCCAACATCATATTATGTAATCAACAGAAAAACTGGGCCTGAACATGGCTTCAGGCTGCTGAAATGCATTTGAAACAAAAGAAACAAAAGTGAAACACAAAAAAAGAAATGGACTGTGTCTTTGAAGAATACTGGAAAAATATAATGTTGGACTCCAAACCACAGTGCGCTGAAAAGGTTGAAAAAGACAAGAAACTGAGCATATTGTACTGAGACTATAGCCTTTCTACTTTACTTTGAACTGGAGCTTGTGCTAGAACCAATGACTGTTCATGATCTGCTCCACCTCATACTCCTTCTTATCATTAGCTAGGATTGGTGGTAGTGGTGGTTTTGGACATTGGCCAGAAATAGAGTCATCCAGAGCTAGAAATAGCTTCACTACATTGAAGACTGGATATGGCGCATGCTCATTGGCAATCAGAGCTGGTAGGCTAGGGGGCCTACCTGTCATTTTACTACAAAGAGGCCTAACTAGCATTCAAACAGCTTCTGAAATGGCTAAGTAGTAGTAATAACAGACCCATTTAAGAAAACTTAATCACCAGATTTGTACTTGGGGGCTGGGGGCTGGAGTACATCTGCAATTACAGTAGTGTGCCATATTATCCTTGGCCTTTGCTAGTGCCACTTTGGCCTCTTCTTGAATCTGCTTTATCTGGTTTATAAAGTTGTTGACTGACTCATTTTCTAAAGTGTGAGTGTGAGGTTTAAAACCCATTCAAGAGTAGCAGTCAGTATTAAGAAAGAAGGAAGAGAACTGGGTTGAAGCATGGACATGGTTGTTGTACTGGAACTCTGCATCAAGCATGAGGCCCTATGTATATATCCTGTTGTATTGTGTATTCTCTATACTAGTGGATCCCGCTTTTGTATTCATCTGAGTATCCTTGCCTGGAAGTGGGCTAGCATCTGTATCATGCCTCTGGGAGGCAAAGCTAGTGTGAAGTAGGTAATTAGTAGGTAATGTATAGTACTTAGGCTTGTCTTCTGGCATTGTTAGGTTCTTGGCTCCTTTTTCTTCTTTGGCTTGATACTGTCTATGGGCTCTGTAACTGTTAGGTCTCCATAAAGTCTCTCAAATTGTTGTATCCTGTGAATATACTAAAATAGAGCTTCTGCATGTTCTGGTTTGTTCAGCAGCATGTTCAGGGTGCCCTGGTCTAGCTTGATTGCTTGGTGCAGCTCAATTCTCTGCCTCATGTAAGCATTGCATTCAATCAGACAGTCTTCAACTGTTTTGGTGTGCCAGCTGCATGCCTTACATGTTGGCATATCTGCCTTTTCTATTCTGTGCAGGTGATGGTTCAGGGGGCTATGCCCCATTTGCAGCTGTACCAGCAAGGATGCTTGCTTTCTGGATACCCCTGCAAGGTATCTGACAATGGCAGCTATTTTTGGCATGTTTGAATTGATGGCTTTGATTCTCTTAAATCTGAGTGACTGTTGGATTCTGCACTCTGTGTTAGCTTTCTACCGCTTCTTGAGTGTTGCTACAATTGCTGCTTTCAATGTCTTTAGGGGCTTTGCTAGATTTGGGAGTCCCCTCAGCTCCATCTCCTTGCCCTCTGCTGCGCGCTTGGCCTCTTTGTCTGCCTGCTTGTTTCTTAGAATGCTTACATGTTCTGCTGTCTAGTATATTCTGAGTTCAATGTTCTTGTTGATTTGCTTGACTCTTTGAATCCCATCCAGTACTTTGTCCACTAAATACCTTGCTATGCCTTGTTCTGTTGCCTGAATTGCCTTCATTTCTGCCTGGTTGTCTGTTCTTACCATTGCATCCCTTATCCTCCCCCTTCCTGTCATTTCCTCCTCAATAGCTCCCATCCAAGCACCTGTCCTACACATTCTCCTTCAAATACCATATGCTTGTCCTTGTTCTCCAGACACTTTCTCAGCACCTTTGCTCTACTCTGGAACCTGTGATAAAAGACTGCTGCTGTTCCAATCTTCTCTTTGTACTCCAACCCAGAATTTGATTCACACATTTGGTTTGGCTGTTGGTCTCAGAGTGGTAGGCAGTAGAAAGGTTGTTTTTAATGCTGAGTGCTTTGCACAGGAAGGACCAGAATTTGGAGACAAAGAGGAGACTGCAATCAGAGACAATGTCATCAAGGAGACTGTTTATAGAGAAAACATGCTCAAGGAATAAGTGAGCAAACTCCAGGGCATTGTCAGAGGTGCAGCAGGCAATGAAGAGGGCTTGCTTAGTGAGGTGGCAGATGACAACAACAACAAGAATTGCATTGTATCCTTTGGACTCTAGGACTTCAACAATGTGGTCCATGGAGATGGAGGACTACAGACTATGCCCCACAAAAAGAGGTTTGAGCAGGCCATAAGGGCATTGGTGGGGTACCTTTGCCTGGAGGCAAGATTTGCAAGCCTGAACATAACAAGTGATGTCCTTCTTCATGCTTGGCCAGAAGTAGGTTTGGAAGATGAGCTGGAGGGTCTTCCAAATGCCTGGGTGTCCCTGGAGCTTGTGGTTGTGGTGCTGCTAGAGGATCTTGAGCCATTTAGTCTGGTGGTCTGGAGCATAGATGCAGCCCTCTCAGAGCAGGAGTTTATTGTCCAAGAATAACATAAAGGTAGGGTTGGGAGTCTGGTCAGCAGTGAAGGAGCTGCAGGGATCATGCTGGGCAAAGTAGGCATCCAAAGGTGTGTTTTGGAATTGATGGAGGATGCCTTCTTTGTTCAGGAGAAGGACAGCATGGAGGTGTTCCACATCAACAACAGAGGCAGAATATATAGTTTTGGATCATGCAGGTGAACAGATCCAATGGATGTACTCTGTGCTGGCAGAGATTGGAATGGAAGCTCCCCTTCCCGTGGAGTTACAAGGCAATAACAACGGATCAATTGCAATTGCCAAAAACAAGCAAAACAAGCAAAACCACAATTGCATGAAGCACATTGATGTCCGGCACCATTTCATTAGGTATGCTGTGAAAGAGGTAAAGATCACAATCAGTTACATACCAGGCAGCGAGAATATTGCGGACCTGTTCACAAAAACACTCCTACAGCCACAGCATCACAACTCACGAATACAGTCGTTAACACACTGACTGAGTTATATTGTGTTTAACAAATAAACCTCAAGAAGGGGAAAATTTGTTTATGATGAAGATTGATGAAGATGCAAGCGTCGACGTGAACCTCAGCTTGTAGCGGAGGGTGACGAAGACAAGGCTCTTAGATGATTCTGTCCAGATTTCTTGCGCAGTCAGGGACACCCAGGAAGTGTCTTTAAACCACAACAGCCAGACCATAGCTGATGTAAATGACATGCTTAGAGAAATTTCAACTTCCATAGTCTGCTGATGGCAGATAAGCCTCGAAAAGGAAAGACCTTTTGGGAAAAGAACTAGTAGAATGCGACTATTCTCAGGTAACATGTACCAACCGTTTCGATATTAACTTCTAACGTGACACAACGAGTCATTAGTCATTCAATACATTTAAATTGTCTTCAGTACTATTCACAACAGCAGCGCTGACCCCTTTACCCGATCGACTGTATCTATTCTTCATCTATAAAAGACTCTTCTGCAAATTCTGGGGTAGCAAACAGTATGTTGACATCGTCTGAGTTGGACATGATAAGTCGTGAACGTATGGCTCCATTGAGCTTTCGACGCTTGCTTCTGCGTTTCCCTTCATCAGCTTTAACGGCCTTTGGCGCTGGATCGTCGAGGGTCCAGACTTCTTTAGCGTCCTTCCTCATGGCAAACATCGGAACAAGCTCATCATCTGCAAAGGGTTCGATGATTTTTCCGTGTTCCAGGCGCTTGGCCATAGCGTCAAAAGCTAGTATAACATGACCACATTAGCAAACTTGACTGCAGACGATTAAACAATGACTTACATATCTGTTCCCTCTTTGTGTCTCTCACATTTCCGGGATGCCTCAGGATAAGTCCGATGTCTTTGAACGCACGCACGGTGTTATTATTTGGCCTCTGAAAAAGCCCGTTTACCACCCCTGCCATGCCTGCATGGGGGAATGTATATTCAATTACTCCGCCCCATAACTCTCCTTCCATGAAATATCCTGCCTCGCCGAATCGTTTCTCACGGCGCTGATCAATACCAACATTGTCTCCAAACCAATCTTTGAATCTCAGATGAGTTCCAGAAGTTTGCCTCTGAGTGCGAGTGGGGTCGAAATGTAACCAGTGAGCCATTTCATGCAACAGAGAATTGAACACCAGATATCTGAGCATTGTGTCGAGTGGCGTGCCATTCTCTAAGCAGTAGAGATGAGTCTCCTGTCAATTTTTGGACTATGTAGACAATTGCTTACCGGTCTGTTCAAGAGCGTCTGACAACTTGGAGCACACAAAAACACGGTCAATGCTCATATCAGCAAGCGCGAGATTGTCTTTGTTGGCGCCAAAGTCCAAAAGCGTCAGAAAAGGAGGGTTGGACTTGAGATTCTCGATCATCTGCTGCACTTGCAAGTCTTGGTCGCCGTCAACTATCATCTTCCGAAGAGCCGCTCGGAGATGAATCTGGTTTGGGTCCAGCAATACGTACAACACATGCTTCCAGACGATAATGGTTTTGGGAACACGAACTTCATTGATCTTTGCCTCCACATATGCGTCCGTGTCCCAGCGCCACACAGAGAGGTTTTCGTCGTGTGAGGGTTTTTTCTTCGACGGTAGTCGGGGCGTTTCGTAGATACGTGGCTTGTTGGTCATGGATAGAATGATCCAAGATAGATTCTCAATAAAGTCTGTCAAAGTAGGTGGCACTAAGTAGCGAAGGTGGTGATGAGGTTGAAGGAACTGCAGGGCAAGGGAAGCCGCGTATTTATCTTCGAACAAGAACCTTGTAATCTCTCGGTAACCAGATATAACACAAGGAAAAGACAACCATTCTATCGCATTTTCTGGACGTTTTTCACGGAATAAAAAGACACGTTATCATCTAATTGTTTGAAGTCCTTGTGTATACGTTGATCGAGTCCAACACCTACAGAGGGTATTTGTTGACGCCCACGCAGGATACAAGTTGACGTCCACACAGGAGACTTTATTCCAGTTTGATCAGACAAATGAGTAACGGCAACGTACGAGGTTAACACACAAACTACGTGGTACCAACCATAGCATCTTCAAACAATACAAAAAGTATTTTTGTTGTTCGATATTCAATATTTTGATTTATTCCAACGACTGGAGTGTCGACTTCGTCAACGAAACCCTGTGTTTCTGGAGTCAGAATTACCAGCATGTTATTCTGAATAAATGTAACCAGAAGAAGAGAATGATATTACCTCCTCACGCGTTGCTAGAGCGCTAATGTCAAGCTCTTCAACTTCATCGCGGTGATGTGTGATGTATTGAGATGCAGATAACATGTGTTTCAAGAAAAGGTAGGCAGGAGTGAGAAATGGTCGAGAGCCTAAACTGGGCGCTCCAACCTTAAGAAGACGCAAGTTGGTCAGCCGCGATTCCGGCGGGCGGGTGATAAAACGAAGCATCCGAGCTAAAATTACCTGACCTGTGTCCCATCGACGCGCTGAGAAGGTCAGCATCGCATACCAAGATACAGTGGTCACTTGAGTTCATGCTAGACACGTCGAGAACTGTTTTTAACGGGCTTTTGGCAACGGTTGTTACTTACGTAAGAGGGGTGGGGGGGGGTGATTCGGCAATTCCCGAAAAGGGGAGCAAATATATATATATATCTAGTTGCAAAAACGTAGGTGTCCAAATGACTTTTCCGACCGAGGTATACAACTGCATCCTTCGCGAAGCAACACTTGTCCCAGAAGCGCTCAACACTTCTCCCTCCATCTTTTTTGAAAACCGTGACGTAGTTATTCAACTTGTATATGATTCTATGAAAACTAAGGCCGCTCTCTCCCTTGTTTCCAAAACTTTTCACAATGTCATGGAGTTTTATCTCTAT
>JAGGAP010000567.1:0-18170 GCA_017657235.1 Termitomyces sp. T73sscA
GACTTCGCGCTGCTGCGCAAAAGGACACAAAGCTCCTGGTGGTCGAAAACCCCATTTCATTTGCTTGTCATGATCCACACGATAGTGTTAATGCTCTGAATGTTACGGGCTGTATTCCGCGTGAGGCACCTGCGCCACTCCTTGCCAACTATGGCGCTGCGAACCCGATGAACTATATTGCTGACATTATTGTAAGTACTTTTGCAATTGTTGCTCCACTTTGTTCCTGATGGATCTTCTGGTAGTTTTTCCTTGCCTGCAACTCCCAAGAGCGTACGGTTCGCCACATCAATGAATTACTTCTCAGCACTGGTTGGAAGGCCATACACGTCTATTATCCAGACGGCGATAACACATTACTACAATCAATTGAAGCAATACCCGTAAATTGACCTTAGGGGCCACAAGATGTGAGGCGGGATCTATGCACTGTCACTGGACTTGTAAATAACAAACCCCAATAAGTAGTATATCACCGTGTTCCGAAGTCTACTCAGAAATATATCCGTCAAAATACATATTGACCTTTATTCTCCTGCCGATTGTGGGCTATCCTCATCTAGATTGTGTTAATATAGAACATTAGATAAACGTCTCAGAGCAACCACGATATAGTGGTAAGCGACTATATTAGAAGTATCTACCTGTTAATATAGAACGTTAGATAAACGTCTAGGTAGGAAGTGCTTTTAGTAATAAGTAGGGATAGAAATGTCAACTATACACACCTCAGAGCAACCACGATATAGTGGTAAGCGACTGAGGTGTAGCGGATTCGGAATAGGGATAAAATTGTAAGTCTTAGTAATCTAATCAAATAAGGAAATGGGAGGCGTAGAATCCTCTCTCAACAGATTGGACTTCTCGCATTAGATCAAAGGATACATACATCGCATACAACATTCGTGAAGCCACGACCGACATACGTTGTAAACTTGGTCTGTAGTACCTAACATTCCCCTGCTATTCTAAGCATGGAGTATCGTAGATTATGGGAAGACGTTGGTATCGTGCTGGAAAATGCTCTATCAGGGATCAAGGCATATGTGTGAGGTCATCATCACAAAGGTCGTGTACGACAACATCCATTACCGATCTGAGATTCATGGAGTACCCCGATTCGACATCCGTGAGCGTCAAGGCCTCGATAGAGTGGACGCCGGGCGTCACCGCAAGAAATTCCATGCGTACAGACTGGCACGCAGATGGACGAAGCGGTCTGTAGTAAACGTCACTCCTTGCCAGAGAGAGAGAGAAGACCAGAAACATACCCTATACGGACTCGCGCATCCAAGGGCAATATCCCAGGGAACGCATTTTTCTTCACCTTCCTTGAGCCACCCGGCCGGCTCACCTCTTCCCTCCGTCTCCGTCGAGCAGGGCACGTAATTTCAAACCGGCGCGTCCACTCCGATTGATTATACACGAAGATGTCCAGCGTAAAGTAATCGAGAGGATATATCTTGCCAGGCCCAAACATTTCGGCTCCCGTGGACTTCCGCCTTCTCGCAGTCTCTTCGAGAGGAAGCAATTCCACGGAAACGACGATGGACTCCCCATTGCGCTCCGCCATCTGCATCCGTGCTATCGACTTCTGCTCGTTTGAGCCTCCCGTGACCCATGGGCCAGGCGTTTGAGGCACCGGGACACTGCCAATACCGGTGCCGCGCTCGCGGCGAATTTCGACACTAGGACCAACATTGCTGGTAGCGTGGGATGTGATTGGGCTCTGAGAGAAGGGACTGGGCGGAACGGCAGATAGAGGGGGGTACGCAGGTGTTACTGGCGGCGATGCTATCTGCTCTGGGCCACCTGGGCTGCGTTTGTCGCTTGTGTCAACTGCTAGCTGTGGTGGAGGCGGCGGGGCACTATACGTCGTAGGTGACCGAGGTATCTGTGATGCCGCCACGGAGGGAGGGAGATATGAATTCTTTTGAGCACCGGGGACCGAGGATTGCGCTCTAGCGGGTATTCCGCCAGGTTGGGAGGGATCGGGACTGCTGGGTACCTTCAGCTGTTGGCCGGCCGCGATTGTATGGCGTTTGCTGCCAGCAGTCACGACGGACGCAGACACTGGACCCGGCGAATGCATACTTCCCCTTGGAGACGTGAAATTGGGGGTGCGGGGAGTTCTGGAGATAGGGAAGGGTGATGCAGGCTCAGGAAGTACCTGAAATCCCTTGAAATCCTCATCTGCATCAATTGGTTGAGCCTGGCGGGTGGAAAGGTCGAGAACGCAGTTCCATCTTGAGGAGAATGTGGTGGTTGGGAATGCTGCATCGTTCTCGTTTAAAGGCGGCTGTGAACCGACGAATGGTTTTCCGAAAATGTTGATCGCTACTGCTCTCTGGAGTTCAGAGTGGCCGGATCCTTCTGGGGTATTCCTTGTCAGAAAGAAATCTTCTACCTCCTCCGGAGCCCGGAGGAACGACACTGCATACAGTAAATTGTACTGCGACAGCGCTCCAACATGGAGAGGGAACGTTTTGGCTTCTACGTCACCACCGAAGCAATCATCACCCCATCCAATAAGCGTAGCTTTGGCACCTTCGCCACCGATCGAGACTTCAACCCTTTCAATCATGAACCCAACATTAGCACCCGACTCTCCAGAATTTTCAATTTCAACGCAAAGAACCACCGTCCGTTCTTCGTTCCCTGCTTCCCGTCTTTCACGTTCCTCTTGTCCATCGTCGAGGTCTGAATGTACTTCTTCGTCTGCGAGGAGCACAGATGGTACAAATACTGTTCGCATTCGAACACGGAATCCCGAGACAGTTTGCAACGTCTTCCGGAAGGATTTACGTAGCGTCGGGTGGGCAGTACGCACGACAGTCATAGGGGAAGGTGAAGGGGTAGCAAGTGTTGGGAGAGACACCGGAGGTAATGCGAAGAGCTTTTGCCGAGAAACGGTTCCTAGCCGGGTTGATGGAAGGTTCACTGATTTAATGCTGTGAATTGTCGGACCTGTCTTTCTGAATTAATGGAGTCGTAAATTGCAGAAGGATTACTTGCCCGCCATAAGTCCTTCGAGGAGATTGACTTCCTCAAGGCGATCATATGATTCTTCTTCTTCTTCCGCGGGCGCTCCATTGGGGCTCAAAGGCGATTCAGGTGGTATCAATAGTTGACTTCCAACCGAAGCAAAAAATAGAGCCAATGGATGATTAGGTTGACCTAGCGCAAGAGGTTTGTCCCGTAAGGTTGCTGAGACTGTCAAACAAAGAAGTGGATCTTCGAAATTGAGACGTAGGAACGCTTTAAGCCAGCAACAGTGAATTACTGCTGGAAGT
The DNA here is from genome assembly GCA_017657235.1 of Termitomyces sp. T73sscA. Lineage (NCBI taxonomy): Eukaryota > Fungi > Basidiomycota > Agaricomycetes > Agaricales > Lyophyllaceae > Termitomyces > Termitomyces sp. T73sscA. Next base: position 3,294 of record JAGGAP010000567.1, read on the forward strand.
TAAACCACTGTCACTTACCCACGATGAATGAAAGACGATAAACAGCTACCCAAGCCTGCCCAGTCTCGGACCATAGGAGGACAAAGGCCTCTTTTGTATCTTCCGAAGCGTTCTGACCCCAAACACTGGCAAGTAACAGCGTTCCTTCAGAAGTAACATATCTACGATCGTGGTCTGCAGATGAAGGTGTTGGGTTTGGAGTTGCAGGAGGATATATTGAGGGATGATGGACCGATTCTTGAAGACGTGGGTTAAGCTTTGAGGGCGATGGTGCTGTTCGAGGAGGAGCCGATAACCTGGTACGAGGTAGTTCTGGACTTGGCGCAGGAACAGAAGAGATGTATGTCGCTTCGAGAGCAATTTGGGTGTGCGCCAAGAATGTAAGAAGAGTTTGAGGTGGATTCGCTGGGTCTGGTGAGCTATGAGAACTGGGGTGTTCAATACGAAGTGTCAAGAATGACTGAAGGTGCTCATCTGTTTGATCTCAAATAGTCAGTCGGAAAACTTTGGTGTAAGGAAGGAACGATTCACCAAAGAAAGCCTGTCTTCGCTCGACCGATCTAGAATTCAATTTCTCGAGCCACTCATCTGCAGGTCCCTGAGGTGGATATCCAACGGAAGTATCGGGTACCACAACGGCCAATGCAGATGATGCAAACAATTGTTCGAACGACATAATTAGAGCGCCAGGCTAGGTTCAAGTCCAGTCGTACTGTCAGGCAATTCCAGCACGTTATGTAAATAGTCCCAGTGTCATAAGGGTACTGTATTCAAAGACAGGGTTCTGAGTTGTTTACTATCAACATCAAGCATCGACACCAAAGATATCGGGCTTCGGATTTACTAGTGCCTTCTCTTGATGCAGTTTTTGAACTTTTTTTCCATTGGTTGTTGCTCAGTTACGACTTGCTTGCAATTTTGACGCATGAGTTATGCTTCATGAAACATAAGTATAGTATATGCATGCTCTCTGCATGTTTTGAAACACTCAAAAAAGCATACGATCGCCAAGTTGATACTGATTCAGAATCAGGCCTCTCACCCTCATGTTCGATCATTGGTCCACATTCCCTAGGCATTTCCGTCGTGTCATTTCCTCATCATACGTGGAGCTCCACATATGTCGGGTTGTTACTTCTGATTTTACATCCACCTGTCTGTGTTGGCCGACCGTACAACCTCGTACCCATGGACAGCGTCACTACACAGGTCATTGATATCAGCCTGGATGATCCTACGATGATAGACCTTGATGAAACGTTCGTAATAGTTCCGTGAGTTTTGTTCATGCTGAGCTCCTGTGACGAAATATCAATGTATCCAGAGTGGAGAAGAAGCGGTCGTCGAGAGAAGAGAAAGACGCTAAACGTTACCTCTTGAACGATGGCAGGCCCGAAGACCTTTTCATGGACGATCCGAAGGACACTGATGTCATCATCCCGTGAGTTATCTTGTGCCTTTTGCTAGCTCACTTACAACCGATGTTGCTTTATGAAGCATCATCGGCATAACCGGAGCTGGTAAAAGCAGTGTATTTAATTTATTATCATCCTGTCTAACAACGTAATGACCCGGAAGTAGTTCATCAATACTCTGCTCGGGCAAGACAATGTCGCCCGTGTAGGACATGACCTTACTTCTCAGACAGATCAAATCCAACATGTCGTATATCCACACCCTTGTGAACAAGGAAACCGTTTAATTGTCGTTGATACACCAGGTTTTGATCATACCACTGTCGATGATAGAGAGATCTTGAGGCGTATTGCCGTATGGCTGGCCCGATCGTAAGATGTATTAACACTTGAGAATTCTCCTTGCGCTCATAGACAATTATTTTCTTACTAGATATCATGCAGATATGAAACTTGCTGGTATCATCTATCTCCATGAAATATCCCAGAACAATATTCTCCCTGTGCGAAGAAATTTTGACATGTTCAGCAAACTGTGCGGTCCCGGCGCCATAAGAAATGTTGTACTGGCTACAACCAAGTGGAGCGATATTCCCGAGAAGATTGGCGAAAAACGCGAGAAATTGTTACAGAATGACCATTGGAAGGACATGCTCGATCGTGGTTCTGTCATGCTGCGATACGAAGGTACACAGGAGTCCGCTCGGAATATCATCGATCAGGTCCTCACGCACGAACCTCTCAATGCTGTTCAGATTCAGAGAGAGTTGATCGACCTGAACAAAATCCTTTCGGAGACGGAGGCCGGCCGCAGTCTCTACTACAGCCTGAATAGCTTGCTTGAAGCCCAGAAAAGGACTGCTGCACGATTGCATGAGCAAGGAAGTGTTCATCCTGAATACCGTCGGATAATGTTGGAGACTGACCACAAAATTCGGTCATTGCTAAACAAGATCAAAAGTATGAATACCCCTTCACTTTCGAAGATTAAGGTTTGGCTCGATGTACGTACCAAATCACGATGCATGATACATTATGTCCTACAACTACGCGTTTTGATCTAGGGGCGACATCGGAACAAGGAGAAAAGTAGTGACTGAGACCTATGTAGTCACAAATCCATCAGATATTTGTGGACAAGTGACATTCTGTTCATTCAGTTCGTCTTGCGTACTTCGAGATCCGAGTTCAACTTCGGTTTATTTATGGTCCGTTTTATGTTGTCTTTCCAAGAAGTCACAGGAAAATTACTCTTTTGGAGAGACGTCTTATTCTACGTCTGACATCAGTCACTCTTCTCCCATTCACAGCGTGGTTCATCTCCACCTGACCTATATAATTAGACTCCGCTTAATAAACCCCTCGACCTGCTTCTCACGTGGGGTTTACTCCTGCTCTTTATCATTGTTTCTAGTTGCATTTCATCGAAGCTCTGCCATCGCCCACTAAACTCACACTAATTATGAAAGCAGCAAGGTATTATGGTCCAGGTGACATCCGTGTGGAAGATATAGCAGAACCCGTGGCGAGCATGGGTCAAGTGAAGGTCAAGGTGCGTTCGAGTTGCATCTATGTTGTGCGATCGTCCGGCGCTAACGTACGATCGAAACAAAAAACAGGTCGCCTGGTGAGCCTGGCCCCAACAGATCGCTAATCTATGTTTCTTAAGTCTTTTCTAGGGGGGGAAGTATGTTACTCTGTTTTCTATCGATGTGGCCTCAGTGATCACCTCTGTTCCCAGTCTGTGGCAGTGACCTCCATGCATACATGAGTCCAATTCCTCTGTACGCAAACTCAGTCCCCAATGCAATTACTGGGGAAACTGCCCCGGTGACTCTTGGTCATGAGTGAGCTCACGTTTGTGTTACTTGTACGCATCCCTCCATTTCTCATATTCTCCAGGTTTTCCGGCACTATCGTAGAGCTCGGACCGGGTGTGGACGACAGTAAATGGAGGGTAGGGGCGAATGTCGTGATGTAAGAACATTGACTTCTATCTGGGCTTGCAACTATATCTATCAAACTTAACTTACCGCGTGTCCACAGTGAGCCGGTGATCTCCTGCATGAAAGTTGATACTTGTCAAGCGTGTGCGGCGGGAAGCCGGAACCTTTGTTCTAGATGTAACTTTATTGTACGTTTTCTCGATATGATTGTTCTGGTATCACTGTATTTATGTTGACAGGGGGTCGGTGGCTGGGGAGGAGGTTTCGCGGAGTTCATCGCAGTCGATACTAAATACTTGCACATCCTTCCACAAGGCGTATCCCGTAAGTAATCACATGTCTTGAGTGTTTGCATCATTTTCACTTAAAAAATGCAGTGGAAATTGGTGCATGTATCGAGCCTCTTGCAGTTGGTTGGCATGCAATCAAGAGGTCAGGATTCAGCGCTGGCAAGAGTGTTTTGGTTCTTGGAGCAGGGCCAGTACGTTATACAACACAATTGACAACTGAGTATTGAAATCGAACGCATGGTCCAGATCGGTCTATTCTTACTCAAGATCCTCCGGTATGGGCATCTATTAATGTTTGAGGAATTTATAAACATATTGCACTAGGTCATTCGATCCTTCAACTGTCATCATCTCATCAGAACCAGCAGCCTTGCGCCGTGAACAAGCTCTCAAACACGGCGCTACTATTACGCTTAACCCTCTGAGTGTCGATGTGCCTCAAGAGGTTCTGAAAGCAACAGGTGGCATTGGGGTAGACATCGTTTTCGATGCCGCAGGCGTACAAGCTGGCCTGGATGCTGCTCTGCTTAGTGTTCGCACCCGCGGGACGATTGTTATTGTCGCACTTTGGGAGAACAATCCAACTATAGATGCCAACTTACTTTTGGTGAAAGAAATTTCGATGACAGGTTAAGGAGCATCATGCTTTTACTTAGAATGAAGTATACTGAAGCATACGGTTTAGGGACATTGGCTTATGATTGTGTACACCCAGAGCTCTTGGCAGCTGTCGGATTAGGGAAAATACCTGGAATCGAGGATTTAATTACTCGTAAGATTGCTCTCGAGGACGTTCTTGAGAAAGGATTCAATGCTTTATTACACGACAAGGATGCACATAGTTAGTCTTTCACCGGGCTCAAGCTTTACATTTATTGACACTTTTCGCAGTCAAAATCCTTGTTAACCCATCAGGCAACAAGGACGGAACACAGTCTAGGTTTTCGGAAGAATAGATAGACAATTCTACTACATGTAGTATCACAATGCACAATGTTGACATGTCACTTTTGGAACATATACACAGGTAACAATGATCAGAATATGAAAATAATTACTATGGTGTGAATGTAAAGCAAAGGGTAAAAATGTCATTGGAATGTCAGCCGATGTCTTCAAACATAAGAATGGAAGATCTCATCATAGATGAGCAGGATCAGAAAGAAGAGCAGCCTACACCATTGCCTAATTTTGAATGCGCATATGATTCATGCATGCCACAAGAGTGGAACAAAGTAATTGTGTCAATGTGTGCACAGGAAGGTCATCAATGGAAGGATATGGGCAAAGTATATTGCCTAGCAACCTTGGATGAAATTTCAGAACCATTCAAAATATACTTCAATGGAAATTTGGTATCAGCACAAAAAAGCCAAGCTCCAACAGTATGGTTGAATGTAGTGGATGACAGTGATGAGCCCCTACTTAGTTCAGCCCATATAAGTCACCCTACAGAGCCTTGCCATGGAGACTCAGTATAATTTTTCAGCCTTTACTTACTTTTTTTCCTGACTACTTCCTTGAAACATCCCACCTTGCTACACATCCTGCCTTGCTGCTTGCTTCTCCCAACAAGTCATTGAGCAGCCTCCCATGCTCACACCTTCTACCATCTCTGATATGTCCAAACTGACAGGTGATGGAATGATGGAAGTGCCAATTTGACTGACAGACAGCTTAGAAACATTATTTGTTTCAGTTTTTCAACAACATTCTACAAAAACCCCCTGGCAACATATATTTGATGTATTTCCCTGAGACAGATGGCTTGGTTGATTAATGGTTGGTGATGAGCCTCCCACAGGTTCTTGTGCAAAAGAGCCACAGCCTAGGATTAGTTCTCACCTTGGAAAACTTGGTAATATTTTTGGTCCTCTCTTATTGACTTCTGCCAGCCAGCTATATGCTAAACAACTGACTACTGACAAGTCATGTAACCAACTCATATGCCCCTGCTGATGAACCCAAAATTGTGCTAAGCGCTGTCTGGGTAGGCTGCAACTTAACCTTTTGGGCAAGTAGTTTGCAAAGAGTCCCAGACAGGTCCTAGAAACTCGCTACAAAATGTGAAGCCTGTTGGATATAATGTTGGAGTGTAATGATGTGATATGTGAAATACAGCAAACACAACAAAGAGGGCTACTGACAGGGTTGATGGCAGTGGCCACTCTGCTTTGTTCAGGACTATACTTATATATATGCACAGTTACTTATGGCACCCTCAGTCACATTTACATGTCTCTGAGGGTGCATCATACTGATACTTATACATACGAACACTATACTAACTTAACCATACCTAGAAATACTTACGTGTTATCTAGGTACATATAAATAGAGTCACATTTACACATCTCTGAGGAAATACTTATGTGTTATCTAGGTGTATTGTTGCACCTATATCATAACCAGTTGTTCTAGTTCCAACAGGTTATGAGCCCCAAATAAAGCAGGCTACTTGTCACAGTATTGCTGCTCATTGGAAATCACAACCTAACTGCTACAATGCTGATAGCATCAGAATAACATATCCAGAGTTGCCCTGCAAATCACGATTCCCTTGTCAGGAACCTTGTTAGCCTTTGTTCCTGATTAGGAAGGAAAAGCCTTATTGTCCAGTGATGATAAATAAATCTACTATCACACCACCATCTGTCTGCATATCTAAGGAGATGCTCTCTACTGACACTACCACCCCCTCCATTTGTGCTATCTCTGTCCAAGGAGCAGATTGAAAAGGCAATAGGTTCAATCAAAACTCATCTACAGCCAACTTTACCAGATGGTCCAAAAGTCTGGAAATCCATCTGTCTCTGCCTAGACTCAAATTCTACATGTTCCCAACCCTGATCTCTAAGCCCAACATGAGCAGCAAATCCACCACTCACCAGAACTGGGTGATGAACAATGATCTAGCATGTGCCGTAATCCTCACAGCACTGGACAAATTGGAGTACAAAGGCTTAGACAATGTTGAAACAGCAGCAGGCATGTACAACCACATAAAGACATGTGTGGAAGGAGAAGGACCAGTCAGGATGGTGTCACTTATCTAGGAAGTCCTTAAAATCCAATGCTCCCCAAATGAGCCACTGACTGTGACCATAACGCACATTAGCAACATAGTAAACCAAATCTTTGCTATAAACATGCTAGACAAAGACCTGTTCAAGTGTGTAATACTCCTTAACAGTCTTAGCAGCCCACAGTACGAACTTGTGCAAGCACAGATATTACTAGGACTTGCCGACACTACAAAGGCTGCCCCCTACACCTCAGACAATATTCAAAAGCTCCTAGAAACCATCCAAAACCTCACAATGCTGAAGGCTGCAGGCAATGCACAACCAACTGACACAGCTTTCATAGCATCTGGAAAGGAATGAAATCAATTGGCTCAACCCTATCTTCTCAGGCACAATCACCCAGCTGGGGTAAAGTGCTGTTCAATCTGCACCACCCACAATAGACTATGTGTGGGGCACAACGCAAAGTACTGCACACACCCAGGTGGAGCAATGGCCAAGCAAGGGTTTGATGCAGCCAGGGAGACAGCACAAGCAGCAGGAGTAGCCCCACCAGCAAAAAAAAAGAACACTGCAGCAAGCCCAAAAGTGTACATGAGGGTAACCAGACTAAAAGGGAAGGTATACCTCATAGAGGAAAATGACCTTGAAAAGTTCCAGATGCTCAGTGATGAATTGACTCCAGCCAGCTTTGCAGGGTTAACCACTGACAAGATGCCTGCCATGCTTGCAGCAGATGAGGCTGAGTGGGAAGGCTGGATGGCCACAGTTGAGGATGATGACAGCCCCAGAGTCTCAGTTGATAGGACAAAACACTTGAAAGGCACTGATACTGTGCTAGCAGTCTTCAATAATAATCATCCATTCTACATTGACACAGGCATGACAGTCCATATCCCACCCTGCAAGTCCAACTTCACTGCCCTCCAAGCCATCTCACACAAGGCTATAAAAGGAGTTGGAGGCTCAGCAATCTCTGCCTGTGAGATGGGCAGCATATACCTGCAGACAGTGGAGGGAAGTACACTCCATTTACACAATGCCCTCTACATACTAAATTCCACTGTGCACTTAATTTCCATCAGCAAGATCTCCTGCAACAACTACACATACTCATGCTTCAATAACAATAATGTAACAATTGTCAACTGCATCTCCAAAATGGTAATTGCCAAAGGCCCCTTGATTCAGAAAAGGAACCTATATGCCATTGCCCTGCTAAACACCACCAAGCATGCCTATGCCACACAGCAATCAGCCAACATGCAGACTTGGCATTGCTGCCTGGGCCACACAAACTTCCAAGCCATATTGCAGTTAGCCCAAGATTAGAAGATCAAAGGTGCACTCCTTCTTCATCATCCGATGCCAAAGTGTGACAGCTGTATTTTGGGAAAGCAGACCTGAACAGCAGTCCCAAAACTAAGGCAGGAAGGGAGCAGGGCAACACAAAGGCTTGAAATTGTGTGGGTGGATGTGATGGGACTCTTGAGTGTATGATCAAGATCAGGACACTACTATGTACTAGACATAGTTGATGATTATAGCAACATGCTGTGGGCCATTCCCCTCCACACTAAAGACAAAGCATTCCGAGTTCTTAAGACAGGAGCTAGCATGGAAAACCAAGACTGGGCTAAAGGTTGGGAAATACCACACTGGGTTTGATGGCGAGCTGACTAGTAAAGAAATGGAAGCCTAGCTAGCATCAAGAGGCATAACAAACAAACGTGGCACCCCACACACCTTAGCACACATAGGTAGAGTCAAACATATGCATTGCACACTGATGGGCCAAGCTAGAACTATGAGGATAGACTCAAAATGCCCAGACTTCCTGTGGGACAAGTTCTACCTTACAGCCGCCCATCTACATGCCAAGACTCCTACTAAGTCTCTCAGTAGAAAAACACCCTATAAGATATAACATAGCCAGCAGCCTGACTACTCCTATATGTGTGAAATAGGTTGTTGAGCATTCATTTTCATCCCCACACACAACCCTAAGGTGCATTCTAGATCTATTGAGTGTATACTAATTGGCTATGGCATTAATTCAAAGACATACCAATGCTGAGATGCCAGGAACAAAAAGGTCTATCAGTCTTTTCATGTCAGGTTTATTGAACAGCACAAATCACTAATCACACCAGTTGTGTTGCTACCAAAGATGCAAAATGCAGTTTCTAGCCTATGAGACCTCAACAACAGTGCATCATTGACACCAAGAAACAACAGCAATGACAAGATCAGGTTTGACATTGAGAACACAATCCCAACTATCTCTTCTGAGCAACTACCAAACATTCTAGATAACAATGTGGAATTCCCACTCAGGTAATTGAGCTGTATTCAGCAACTAACCAAAAAGGCAAGCATAGACAGAGCCAGACCACCAACTAGATTGGAGAAGATGATGGAAGAAGTTAGAGAGAATGGGAGGAGAATGAAAGAGCAGAAGACAAATAGGGGGATGGAACACACACAGAATGCTGGACAGGAGGTCCAGCAGCACCCCCTGATTGCTGAGGAACAAGCACCTGTGCCCACAATTGATCTTGATTGAATACTGGTAGCTATCTTGATGCAGTCAAACAACATTGATCCGCTCCCAATGAACATTAACAACAAACTCAGAATGTGGAAAGAGGCAAAATCAGGACCAGATGCACAGAAGTGGGAGGTGGGATACAAAAAGGAGCTGGAGTCACTAAAGACAATGGGAGTTTACAGACTCATGCCATGTTCACAGGTCCCTCAAGAGTACAAAGTCAGAAAAGGACAACTAGTTTTCAAGATAAAGAGAGACAAACATGGGAATCCCACGAGGGGCAAGGTACGACTGGTCTTTAAGGGGTACAAGCAGATCTATGGAAAGAACTACCATAAGACCACATCCCCAACTGCACACATGGAATCATGGCATATTCTGCTTCACATAGCAGTGGTGGAGGACTGTGATGTGACCCAGATTGATGTCAAAATGGCCTTCCTATATGGCATTCTACTTAATGATGAGGTCCAATATATGGAGCAGCTGACCAGTTTCAAAAAGCCAGGGAAGGAAGACTGGGTCTGTGAATTAGTATGTGGACTGTATGGGATGAAGCAAGCAGGACACATCTGGAACCAAACCTTGAATAAGTGCATGCTGTCATGGAAGTTCAGCAGACTAGCTTGTGAGTCATGTATATACTACAGGATATTGCCTACTGGGACCATGATTGCCACAGTGCATGTCAACAATTTTTTGTCTATTGCTAGCTCCAAAGGCAAAAACAACCAATTCAAGTCACAGCTGAGAGAAGTCTGGTCAATATCTGACCTAGGTCACCCACACCACATTGTTGGAATATTGGTCAACCAATCGCACAATCTCACTATTTTAGACTGCATTTATCAGTAAGGTTATTCAGCAATTTGGTCAAAAGGAAGCTCACCCTCTCTCACTGCCAATGGAGCTTGGTCTGAAGCTCCAATGGCCAAATCGCAAAATCCAGACTAAGAAGGAGAAACATGACATTGCAAATCTGCTCTATAGGTCACTTGTTGGCTGCCTCCTGTACATTGTGATTGTGATGCAACCTGACATTGCATACGCAGTCCAGCAGTTGTCACAATTTCTTAATAATTACAATAGATCCTACTGGAACACCAGTATCTGATTCCTTCATTACCTCAAAGGCTCAAGCAGCTTAAAACTACACCTGGGCAGCAACTCAATCACTCTTCAAGGCTTCACAGATGCAGACTGGGCAACCTGTCCAGACACTAGATGCAGCACAGATAGCTACATGTGGTCACTGGGAACTGGTGCCATATTGTGGTCAGTACACAAGCAGAAGACTGTAGCCATGTCCTCATATAAAGCTGAGTATATGGCAGCTTATGAGTCAGCACAGGAGTGCATATGGCTTAGGGCACTACTAAAGGCTATAGGTTGGGATGTAACAGCACATGCAACTACACTATTCTGTGATAACAAGGCAGTGATTAATCTGTCAGAGGACCCGACCATGCATGCTCATGTGAAACACTTTGACATTAAATACCACTTCCTTCACAAGCATGTGCAAACAGGCAAAATTAGTTTCACTATTCTTAGAAAGGCTTAGCATTTCCCTCAGCATTTTGTTCTTTACACTCAGTGGTTTTAGGCAGCTTGGTCTGCTAACACTACATCATTCCCACCACTTACCTTTCTACTTTGCTTTTGTTGTCTTGCTTAAATAGTGGCATGTACTCCAATGCACTTTACATTGTTAATTCTGGTGAGCTCAGTGGTGCTGGCTGCATGTCAGTATCCACAAGTTCTTGAGTGCCAACCATGGTATGCCAGGTCAATAGTAGTGGCTGTATGCAAAGTTGCAAAGTTTGATGGTTGCATAAGCTGATGCACATCCCAGAATGCATAAGGCAAGACACAGATATCCTATGTTGTATAGTTCAAAAAAAATGTAACAAGGTTACAATCTTGAGCTCAGTGCATCTTATTATGCCAATAGAACCAGACCAATTCTATAAATCTGACTCTAAGTGTAATAAGACAAAAAAAACTTCTTATATAATACTGCAATGCATGATGAAACATGTGATCATAGTGCTACTCATATATATATGCTGTTAGATACTACACCATTACAATATATGTCTGGTGTGATATCTTGAAAGGCCAACAAAGCACAAGGTGTTACAGGCACTGAGAAGCATGTAGCTACAGCAATATCTGTCTATCAGTTGACATAATGCAGTGAAAAGCCCAATTGCTTTATTCCATCCATCACATGAGCTCATTATCCTCAACACTCTGCCTTGAGCAAAATGCTTATAGCAGTGTACTTTCCCTGAAACTAAAAGGTATAGTTTACCTCACCATCTCCCATTGTTAGGAAAAATAGCAGGACCAGTGACGTTCTGTCCTATCACAAAATTGCCAGTCTCTCCACAATAGAAGCAGATTGTGATAGAACCAGACTTTTCCTTATTGCAACCATAGCCAGAGTGAACTCCAAAACAAATGGCACCCCCTTAATCTTGACTACCTGGAAGATGAGGAAGCAAACAAAAGGCTAAGAGGAACACTGGGAAAAGAAAAACACCACCCTCTTTGACAATACATAGCAATAGAAAACTCGCTAGCAGAAAGCTTCTGGGTCTTTGTAGACACAGGATGGCAAACCAGACAGACCCTCCCCCACCCCTGGGGACAGCATCACAAGCCCTACTGTATCAAGGGATACTGGAACGTAAAGGAACGCCTGAGAGAAGAGGAATGACCATAAACCTAGACAGGACGAGTTGGGCTCTGGGAGAAATGAATGGAACACCTCCAACAGACAAGAGTATGTGGAGGTCCCTCAAAGACAGGACCATCACAAAAGAAGCAAGGGCCTCCCTTTGGAAGGCGATGCACAATGCCTACAAAGTGGGGCGAATACTGGGAAAAGATCCCTGGCTATGAGCAAAGGAGTTGCTGCCACGTCTGCGCAACCATGGAAGACATGGGGCACATCCTGACCCAATGCAAATCATCATGTCAAATCACTAAGAAGAAATATGGAAACTAGTAGAAAACCTGTGTGAGCTATGAGAGCTGAAGTGGTATAAAGCAAATTTAGGACGAAGTGCGTAACGAGCATTTCCCTACAGTGGGCCGACAAAAATCCCTAGACAATACAACCGAATCTCTCGAACACCGGAACAGACCCAAACACCTCCTTTCTGATCACTAGAAGCTAACATGTGTAGATACGTCTTGTGATCGATAGAACCACAGACTAGAATATCAAATAGTCAGACTAGAATATCAAATAGTCAGACTAGAATATCAAATAGTCAGACTAGAATATCTGGCGGTGAGTTTGTCACAACTTAAGAAACACAATATGGTGCATAGACCTCCCACAATGACTGAAACCGTCTTTGTCTCGCAACAGGATTAAGGCGCCTTTATCTCCTGTCGCCCCAGCGCAGCCTGCTAACATATCAAAGATTGGATCGTGACGAAGGTTTAATGTACACGAAATTTTGTTGTAGGTCTGGCTTTGGCATAAATTGACAGGGCGCGTTCACCACACAGCCTGCGATAGCCTGGTAGTTTCAGATCTCCCAGATCTCGCTCAGATCCCCCAGATCCCCCCCAGACCCTCAGATCTCGCCCAGATCCCGTACTCCACTGGGATCAATGATTGATAGCGACTATGTACCCGTTTCCCGGAAAACCCCCGAGTTTCATGACAGTTTCCACTAATTGCCTCCTCAGGCTCATCGTCGACGTGTCCGTCGTTCCCTTACCGACCTCTCGACCTCGTTCTCATTGACAGCTACATATGTAGAATATGTCTCCTAACTTGCTCCAGCTGCTTCGCTCTCGTGCACGCTAAGCCTTATTATGCATACTGTTTCTTGACAATTGCAAGGCACAAGGCCAGCTCATGATGGAAGACAGTGATACACTGATGGTGTGCAGGCTCAATTTAAGTACACAGGGTCAATTATAGAAACCGGCAAGGCAGGAGTAAACGCTCGAAGGGTAAAAGGTTATGGATAGGTGTGAAGTATTGGTGAAAACTGACAAAATTTGACTCAGAGGAGCAGTGACCCCTTCCTACACCTCTCAGAGGCTTCAGGTGCACCCTTCCTGGATTTGCAGCTGGTTATGGTGCATTTTTAAGGTACAAGAGGTGCATCCACAACTCATCAAATGGATATCTATCCATACCCGATATATTTTGAATGATCATCAGCGATACAGAATGCAGTCAAATCTGTTAAATAGATGCTGTCTGGTTCTTTCCAGGTATACCTACCCCATTCTTGCCAAAATCCAAGTTATCTATACTATGGCTTTCAATCTCACTAAGGTACAAGCTCAACAACTGAACCCATTGACGCCAATGGCTTTCTTGCCCCCGGATGCTGGTTATCAAGCAACCATTGTGGCATATGTGTTGGCGGGTTCTGTTGGTGTGAGTCCCCTTTGACAGATAATGAACGTCACTGATTTTGTCGCTGTTTTGGTCGTGACGTGCAGGTTTTGATCTGGGATATTCTCATCCACGCCGACAGTGATTATAAACTGTTGTTCAGAGATAAAATTGGTATACCAACAATTGTATACTTCCTTTCAAGGTAAGCTTCTCTATTTGGCTACTGGTATGCTTTCTGAATGACTTTTCTTTTGCAGAGCAAGTGTTCTGGTTTGGGCTATATTAGATGTAGTCATTTCAAGTGTGTGATGATTCGCCTATCCCGTCTTTGTTTTTCACAGTAGTCATTTGGCAGCTGCGGCATCAATACACTGCCAAGCAATAGCAAAAACAATCTGCGTCATATACCACGTTGCATTTTCCTCGACAGCTCTCCTCTTCTTCCTTCGTGTCCGTGCAGTCTTTATCCAAAATAAGTTCATCGTGGCGTTTTTCGCGATCTTGTGGCTCGGAGTTCTGGGCACCTCTTTAGCTGTTGTCAGTGCCGGCAAAGCAGTACGCCTTGGCCCGACTGATTACTGTATCGCCGAAAAATACAAACCATTCACGAGTGCCCCTCCAATCACCCTTGCTATCAATGATACTTTTGTGTTCTTGGCTATCTCATGGCGGCTTTTGTCAAACAGCATTCTTGATCATGAAATTAAATTGAATATCAAGTCAATAATTCTAGGCAATCGCCTTCCTGCCTTTTCCAGAGCCCTGCTCCAGGATGGACAAGCTTATTATCTGTCAGTTTGCATTATTGTTTCAAGTGGTCCTTTATTTACTTACATACTGAGATCAGGGTATCAATAACCAGTAATATAGTGGTTGCTATCATAATATGGGAAGGAAGTGTGCCCCTTCCATACCGTCTTATGCTCGTTGTCTTCAACGTTTTGTTGACAAACATGATGGCATGCCAAGTTTTCCGCCACACCAAGTTCGGTAACTTCAAAGAGGACACATTCTACTTGCGACCCCAAGTATCTCACCCCGGGCCTGATCTCGAAGGTGGCGAAGGGAATGTGAAATCTCAGATTCGCTTTGTGTCTTTCCATTCGACACAGCCCGGGACAGAAACTAATCAATCAATCGCGAATCAACCGGAGTACGCACTGCAGAAAGGAGAAGCGTAGAAGGTGGACTTGGTGGCACTACAACAGAGAAAACAGAATCTTGCAAACTCTTCGTGAACCTATATATTTATTCTGAAATTTGCTGATTGT
>JAGGAP010000568.1:0-18085 GCA_017657235.1 Termitomyces sp. T73sscA
TAGTATTTCAATAACTTTTTAATGTTTTACAGTTTTTAATTAAATTTGTTAAAAATTTTTTGTTTTTTTTTTTTTTTTTTTTTTTTTTTTTTGTAATGTAGACTTTGTATATTTGATTATACATACTTGGAGCTCTAACCAAACAAAGTGAGGTTAGGGTAGAGGCTGCATACAGGGGTGTTTAGGGGCAAAGCCCCCAACATGATGCTAGCTGCATGCCTTTGGCATGCAGTGCATCTTGTCTATATAGAATGCAACTAAGGATGGGAACTTTGATGGCTGACAAAGATTTGTCATAATTGTATAAGCTTAGTCAGTCTTATATAAGATTGTCAGTTTCAAAATTGTTCCCACAAGTCATTGCATTCTAGAAAGCTGGGTTTCAAGTTTTAGTCTGAATTTAGAACCTGAGTATGGCCTTTTCTCAGCAGTAGATTCATTGTATTCCACCAGTTTCTATGCTGTTTACCCTTATTTTTCTGTAGTTTTGTCATGTAAAGTAGATTTATAAGGTCTTTTCTTTACACAATATCATGATGTTCAGAATAATCTTTTTAAATATGAGGCAAAGTCACTGTAAAAATCATAAAACAAATTAGGCAGCAATGTTTGAAGTGGGAAGTCTTAATCATTGCATAATATAGCTTCATAAACTGAATATGGCCTTTTTTCAAGGCCTAACAGCAGGTTGTTATCTATTTACCTTCTTTCTACTTTTTAATTTAGCTTTTTTAGTAAATAAAAAGAAAGCCAATCAATAAAACCTGCTTTTTTTCACCAAAAAATAAAATATATATATGAAATTTTGTAAATAAGAGGCAATATTACTTAGCTTTTTGCATCAGCAAATTGAGAGTGGATGATCAAGCCTTGAATAAGGCCTTGACCAAACAAAGTGAGGTTGAGGGTGGAACCAAGCCTTGCGCTTCAAATATGCAAGGCCTTAACCAAACAAAGTGAGGTTGAGGGTGGAACCAAGCCTTGTGCTTTGAATATGCAAGGCCTTAACTGAACAAAGTGAGGTTGAGGGTAGAACCAAGCCTTGCATTTGAGGGGGTTTGGGGGCAAAGCCCCCAACAAAATACTAGGCCTGTGCTGAAGGCACAGGTCATAGCTCATTCAAATAAGGTGGTTAGCCATGGCACATTGATCATGTGACCATATTAGTCAGCTACTGCTAGAGCAGAAAACTAGTCATATAACCTCATTTCCACTACTTGTTTACAGTTTAACTTTTTATACCCAGCCGCTCCATAGAAGCTATAATGTATCAGTTATAAAGAGCTATTGAGTATTGAAGTAGTTAATGTAAGGGTTATTTTAAGGCTATATTTCAGTTGTAAATAGACTAAATACATTTCATTTATCTTTTTTTGGTGTCATTTAGAGTAGTAGAGTGGAGAGTCTTAAACTCTCCAAGGTATGTTTGGCATCCAAAGCTAGCAAGAATGCCTTCTAGCTGACATGCATATGGCTGATATATATTGGAGACATATTTGAGGATAGTTGAGGATAGTTGAGGCTGTGTTGAGTGCTTCTTGGTGTGATGGCTTCTCACTAATTACTTTATTGTTAATGTCATCAATGTGATCACTTGCTTTCTCTTCTTTGCTCTCTTCAACTTTGCAACATTCAACCACAGCCAAAAAAAATATCTGCTTCAATCTCCTCTTCAGTTCTATCCAGGTACATTTTGCTCTTGTTTACAGGATTAAGTAATTCATTGAGATCCATCTGATTCTTGGGCTGAAGATTTCTATATTCCTCCAGATGCAGTAAGGGTTCTTAAACCTTGTCATCTGCTGCATTGACAGTATCCATGGTAATAAGAAGGGAGATTATTGGAACACATGAAGTAGAAGCAGGACCTTGACTGAAGAAGTTTGTCAAATAGTATACCAGTCTTCTTTCAGCAGTTTTGAATAGTAGTAGTATCTACTTTCTTCTATGCAGTGTCTGCCATTTGTAAGGCCTCAAGAATATTAAGATCATAGATTTCTGCAGGAGAATCATAACAATCAATGGCTAGTATTGAGCTTTAAAACAGTGAATAATGCCAGCATCAGCTGGCTGGACATGAGCTGTGAGATTTGGTTTGAAGTTTTTAACAACAATATTTGTGAGACCAAGGGATGTGTGCACTAAAATTGTCCTGCAACAAAAGAATATAGCACTCCTTACACTAGAACTTGGCATCTCAATCACATAGCCATTCTTGATACAAGACTGTTATCATTCAAGCCTTTGCATTGCTCCTCCAGTCAAATCCAAGTTAAGCTCTGCTCTTTTTTTTTTAAGAAAGCCCATGGATGCACAGCCTTTCCAATAATAAGCAGTTAGAGCTTTATGGTCCCTGTAGCATTCATTGAAGGCAAAAATCAACCTTTTCTTATTATTTTTGACACCAGACATTTGTTTCATCATAAGGCCATGGTTTGGAGGCATTCTGCATTTTAAAGTGAATTCTTTTTCATTCAAAATTAATAAAAAAGCTTACACCCAGTACAATCCAGTCTCATCCTTTGGCAATTAATTCTAATCATGTTCATGCTGAGGATCTGCAGAACTGGCCTCTCTATAATGTTTGAAACTTCTGAGACCACACTGCTTTTTAAATTGGTCTAGCCACCCATTGCTTCAGCTAATCCTCTTGTTATCTGGAACCCCAGCAAGATCAGCAAACAAACTCCAAAAACATTTCCAGAAACATTGATGCCATCACACATGGCTTTGTAAACCCATAACTCAAGCATTTTATTGACTTTTAGATTCTTAATCAGCTTTTTTCACTTTGTGTTCTCTGTTTGTCCCCATTTGAAAGCCTCAGTATATTACTTCCAAAGCTCATTTTATATTTTCAGCCAATCTGAGATGCATAGTTGTGTGAGTTTCAAATTATAATACTTATCATTCCAACACACTGCTATTTTGCTTTGACTTGACTTGTTTTTATGGTGCCAATTCAGGATTTCAATCTTCTGCTTCAACATTGCATTTCCCTTTTTTGTGAAGACAGGTTTCTTCTCCTTCTTCTCAGCATATATAGCTTTAGATTTTGATTCTCAGTTCCTGTCAAGTGTTGATATTTTAGCTTTTTCTTGAATCACAAACTTACAGCACCTCCTTTTCAAATTCACAGCAGTTTTCCAACCACCTCAAAGCTCCTTCACTTTCTCAACAATAATTTCTGTTGCAAATTCAAGCCATGTCCATAGTCAAAAGCATTTTCAAGAAGCTTCATTAACCAGGTTACCATCATGGTCTAGCCACATCTCATCGACATCTGAGATCTTTTCCTTCTATGAGAGTTGTGCAAGAAGATCTTGTCTGCATAGTTCTATCTCTGACTTGAGTGTTATGAAAGATGTGCTTTAATGATTTCAAGAGGATTCATTTCAGTATGAGAGGCAGAAACCTTCCAGTCATTCTAGTTGGTTTGCACACCAATCACATATTTACTGCTCCATTCTAATAACAGAGTTTTTATCTATTTCCATTTAGTCACCTAATAGTAGGTTGCTGACAAATCATATCCATTCTGACAATTGAAGGTGACTTCACCAACAACCTTTCTAGTAACTGTTGCCAGAATGGAAAATTAGTCATGTGATCACATTAGTCAGCCACTGCTGGAGCAACATCATGTGATAATGGACATAAAATCAAGGTAGACCTGTGTGCCACAACGGCCCATCCCCTTTGATAAGGTGTTCGGATTGATCCTCTGAGAGACCTGGGACCAGCATGTGGAAGGGTAGGGGGAAGCATTCTTGCCCTTGAGACCGTTTCTGAAGAAGGGAAGAGACTCCCAACTGGACATCTCTTTCTATCTATGCGCACAAGGTCCTTGATAAGTGCTCTGGTCTTGTCGACTGTATCTAGGCTGTTCGGCTCGTATTTACCTCAAAAAAGTCTGGCCTAAAGCTTTGCAAATTTGACTTTCTCTCACGCTTCAATCTGAGATTCAGCTACGTTCTCGAAGGGTGATGAGAGGAGGTGGGTCTTGGGCCATCCTCCGTTGGGAGGTATTGTGCATCGTACTCCCATTCCGTTAGTTCTGATATGGCCCGAGGGGGAGTGTCTAAGTGCGTATACATTGTGGTTCCCTGTCGCCTGTTGGTCGTTGGTATCTGCTCCTGGGTGATGCCAGCTGGGTCGTGCCTGTCATATTTTGGCTGTCGTGGGAGAGACTAGCCTTGCGTCGGAGCGGCTGAGGGGCTCTGGGCCGGAAGGGCTTGAAGCTGCTAAAAGACTGTCCCAGGCTTCGGCCGGTGCGTGCATGGGGCCACCGACGAAGGGGTCATTATCTACTTCCATCCTTCATCTCTATCCCTTAAAATCTAGGCTTACTAGGCCGACGACTAGGTACTCTGACAGGTCTAACTATCAATCAATCAGTGAAGTGCATGGAAAACTCCTTGCACAACATGCACTTTTGATCATCAATCTGAAGGGTCATATTGGGTCTTTGAAACAGGAGAGCGGCTCGGTAATATTGACTCTGGAAAACAAACCTTTTTCTCCAATTTTATTGTTAACATGACTAACCAGCCTAGCACATCACACTCACATCAATAGTCCGTGTGTGGTAACCACTCAACATCACTGCGGGGGTATTGCTGTGGATGGACAGCGCGAAACCAGGTAATCCATCACATCATATATATATATATATGCATGTGCCCCGACCATGGTTCTGTGCCCCTGAAGTACTTGTTGATTTGAAGTTAAAATCGCTCAACAGTCAAAATTTATTGGCAGGTAGTGAGTTCTAGTACTTAAAATCTAGGCTTACCAGGCTGGAAACTAAAGGTACTTTGACAGGTCTATATATCAACTTATCAGTGATGTCAAGGTATGCTGACGAGGAAAGTGCCACCTTTGTTCCGTGATGCATATCACGGCCATGCGAAGGAATCTTCTCTGTCCCTGATGCAAACACAGTGCCTTGTGGCGTTAAGTACTCTCTAAGTATTTAATGATCAAGTTGCTGCACCATTCAATACATTCAAGTCAACCCCAAATCATTTACCCAGACATACTATCTTACTATCGTACTAGCGTGATGGTCGACATCAACATTGTCGACGTTCTCTGCACCTCTCTTGGTGTAATTATCATGAGCTGGTTCTTCTATCATGCGCAACAAGGTCCGTTGCCACCTGGTCCAAAAGGTTACCCTGTAATAGGGAACGTCTTTGATATGCCTTTCAAACGTGAATGGGAAACGTACACAAAGTGGGGTAAAAAATATGGTGAGTTCAAGCTCAGACCATTCGAATTGAATGCGCAGTGATCAATTTTGCTTGACCTGTAGGAGAGATTTGTTCAGTCTGGATCTTTGGTCAACCTCTAGTTATTCTAAATTCGGCCAAAATCGCCAATGAGATGCTTGACAAGAAGAGTCCTATTTACTCTGATCGACCTGTTCTGCAAATGGCAGGAAACCTCGTCGGTTGGAAGAATGCTTTCATTCTTTTGCCCTATGGAGATCGCTTCCGTCGTTTTCGCCGGTGGTTCCATGGTATTATTGGAAACCATGCTTGTGTCCAACAGTTCTACAACACTGAGGAACTTCAGACCCACAGGTTCCTTCAACGCGTCCTCGAAAACCCTGTTGACCTTGCCAATCATGTTCGCCAGTGAGCAGCTATCTTTTTCCTTGTAACTCCGATCCCAACATATTTGTTTCAGTACTGCAGGAGCTATCATCCTCCACATCTCACATGGCTATGAGGTCGAAGAGGAAAATGATCCCTTTGTAGAACTTGCAGATAAAGCCATGGACCAGCTCTCTCGTGCCCTGGTGCCCGGCGCCTGGCTAGTCGACATCTTACCGATATGTAAGCCGAACCTTTCGTATCCCAAGCCGCATCAAGCATAAATGGTCACAGTGCGCTTTGTTCCTTCTTGGTTTCCAGGAGCCAGCTTCAAGAGGACAGCGAAGGAATGGGCTTCTACCTTGGTTGACATGGTAGAATATCCTCATGATTTCGTGAAGCGTTCAATGGTAAAGTACGTGGTTCGTCATCAATTCCTCATCTAACATCTTCGTAGGCTACCGGTGTAGCGCCGGTATCATTTACGTCCAGCCTCTTGGAAGGTAAAGACATTTCTCCTGAAGAGGAATTTGAAATCAAGTGGAGTGCAGCCAGTCTGTACTCGGGTATGCTACTTTTCAAACTCAAATCTACTTCTTTTCTGATGCGGTTGGTACATACCAATACAAGGCGGCGCCGATACCGTAAGCGCCTTTATCTATTCAACAGGATTCGCATTCTATAGATCTCTTTCTAGACTGTATCTGCCATCTATTCATTTTTCCTCGCCATGGTCTTGAATCCTGATGTCATGAAGAAAGCCCAGGCGGAAATTGACTCAGTAGTTGGCAACGACCGTCTTCCCACTTTTGAGGATCGTCGATATCTGCCCTACATAGATGCCCTTGTGAAGGAGGTCCTTCGTTGGAACGTTGTTGCTCCAATTGGTAGGTGCCTTTTGCTTTCACAATAACCAATCATATTCTGAGCGACTCTTGAACCTTGTTCAGGCATGGCGCACCGGTCCATCAAGGATGATGTCCATGACGGCTACTTCATCCTCAAGGGCACTCTTGTAATTGTCAACGTCCGGTGAGCAGAAGGTGATAGATTTACAGCAGGAACTCAACTCATCTCAACCACCAGCGGACTTTTGCACGATCCAGAACTGTATCCGGACCCTAGTAAATTCGATCCGGAGCGTTTCATTGCAACCCCAAGTAAGCCAACTGAGATGGACCCTAAAAGCATCTGCTTTGGATTTGGGAGAAGGTACTAGCATTCATTTTTCTCGACGTCTGATTGGATATCGTTGAACTCGGTCGTGGTCTAGAATCTGTCCAGGTACTTACCGTGCGGCTTAAAGTTCCGATCCATCATTTTCTGATCGCAAGTACATACAACAGGACTGCATCTCGCTGACGCATCGTTATTTATCTCGTGCGTGATGTCCTTGGCCGTATTCGACATCTCAAAATGCATCGAGAACGGTGTGGTCGTTGAACCTGTTCATGAGGATACAGAAGGAGGTATCAGGTTCGTGGATTTCCCGCTGTGGAGCCATTGAAATGAAACTAACAAACCGACTTCACAGTCACCCGAAGCCTTTTAAATGTTGCATCAAACCTCGTTCGGAGAAGGCTGCCTTTCTCATCCGGGCCGAAGGGCATTATAGCGCTTACCAGAATGAATAAGACTACAACTTTTTTTCTATTTTGATTTTCATGTATCGAAAACCCGATAATCAGCATTTCACTTGATATCGGGTGTACTAGTTTCTAATTCAACAATAAGAATTGCATTGATTATGTCACCCAGGGGAGGTTGTTTCTTGAGGCCTAGTCTCATTTTGTATTATCACTACCAAATGCATGACGATACATCCCACTATACACGAGGTTATGCTCAGAGGAGATCTCCGGGGTCACATGTTCCCAAGAACACGTTCGTCTTGGTCTTGGGGACAAACTGAAACCATGCCAATTCTTGAAAGGTTTGTTACATATTTCCAATGGACTGAGCTATTCTTGTTATAGTCAATAGGTTCTTCGCCCAAGTATCTACGAAACGCAATGATCCTACACCGCCCATCATTCCACAAAACGAGCGAGAATACAT
This sequence comes from Termitomyces sp. T73sscA, assembly GCA_017657235.1. NCBI lineage: Eukaryota > Fungi > Basidiomycota > Agaricomycetes > Agaricales > Lyophyllaceae > Termitomyces > Termitomyces sp. T73sscA. The sequence continues at coordinate 7,659 of JAGGAP010000568.1, forward strand.
GCTCTCTGAAGCACAAGCACAGTGGAGCGACACCTTCCAAGATAGCCTACGTGATTTCCGGCTCAAGTTTGAAGAAGAGGAGACGGCCCGGTCAATGGGAGAGCGTGCACGACAGGACAAGTTTTATCTTACAATGTCGAATTTTGGTGATATTTTCCTGAAAAATCACCTCCGTCGACAAGAGTTATATGAGAAAGCCGATGCACTTCGAGAGGAGAGATTTCAAAAGGCTGATGCTGCACGGGAGGCCATCTTTGTCCAGGGGCAGCAAGATCGTGCACACGCTTTTGAATTCGAGGAGAAGATGCTTGGAAAGCAGGTGGAGTGGTATGGTATAGCACGAAAGTGCCTCTTCAGCGACGGTCGTCATAGATTGGCAGAGAAATATCAAGCTCTAAACGATGCTTTAGTGGAACAGTTTGACAGACTCCTAGAAAGACAGGAAATTCCTGGGGAACGTTCGAACCGCCAGGACACGGTGAGCTTTGGAGACAATCAGTATACAAATCCTAACAGTATATAATACTTAGTCTATACCGGTATTTCCTGGTGGAAGTCCGGGGCCTGTGAATCCGCAATCAGTTACTTCATTACCACCTTTATCAAAGAGTCCACTCTCCGACGTTGTTTCCCCTTCACAGCAAACCTCCACAGATCCAAATGATCAACAAGATGAGCGGATTCCTCAATCTCGATCTCCATCGACAACGAGTCTATCTTCGGCCTCTTCCTCACCTATTCCTGAGAGCCCGAGTTCCTTACCGCTGGTTATGTGTCCTGAATCCAATGATCCACAGGGGATCACTCAATTAGATAGGGACAAACTCCGACTATATCTTATGCTCTCTGAAGAACGTTGGCAACAAACATTCTTGCAGGATGAAAGTGAAAGAAAACTCCGATTTCATGAATCGGAGGCCACACGGGACACTGGAGAATTTGAACGCAGCACTTTCTTTGGTGAACAAATGAAGCAATGGTCAAAGAAATCACAGAAAGAGCATATCCGTCGAGAAGAAGAACGCTTTAAGAGGGATACTCGGCGTGCTGTTACTTTTCAGAATGCTGAACAACAGCGTTGGACTCTGCTCGAAACTTTATTGTTCCATGTTATGAAGCTAACGTATGCAGAGGAGGATTTAGAAGAGATTCACTTTAAACATCAGCAGCATATGCTTTTAGCATTATTCGAACGCCAAGCCATCCAACTAGGTCAACGAACAGAAGATCAAATCGTTTGGCTAAAGTTTATGCGGGTGCGGGACAGAAATCGGGTTAGATATCCTGATGGTCGGTGGCCAACGGTAGCGAATGCAAACCTTTTTTCATGTGAAGTCATCCAACTTACCCAATGCATAACAATAGGCGATTCCGAGCAGGTATTGCTGCAGACCTTTTTACATGAAAACTCACTGAGACTTCAATATGTCATTAGCTATAACGGAGGTTTTGTGAGTCGTTTAACTGTAGCCTTTCTTCAAAAGACACTGAACACAGGCATAGTCGCCATCTGCGATGTTTGATGGTTCATTCGTCCAACAAGCACTCCCAATACCCAAGGTCACAGATAATGCTGAACGAATGCAAGAACGGCTCAGGTTTCGGTAGGTTTGAGCTAAAAACGCATGTGGGGTTCCGTTTGCTCAAAATTCATTCACACAAAGTGCACTCGAAGGCAATAATACTATCCAAACTAATCTTTTAGCACCCGAGGCCGAACGCAATGTGCACAAACGGCGAGGAGGAGGTTCTGTCATCTCAAGGAGAATGCAGGAAATGTTCGAGTCATCGCATAAGCTGAGAACCGAAGCTTTTACAAAAAGGCGCAAAAGAACGGAATCACACTTTTTCAGTAAACGAGGCAAAACGCGAGGACAAATTTGACAAGGCGCAGCAGAAACGGAAGGAACTATTTGACAAGGACGAAAGATTGCGCGAAACTGGATTCGAAGAAGCGCAAGAGCAACGCGAATCTGAATTTGAAGCCAATGAACGAAAGCGGGACGATGATTTCTACCGAAACGAGGCGGAAAGAAACGAGCGAGCGAGAAAGGGGCAAGAGAACAGGGCGTGGCAGTTTGAGTCTGTAATGTCGAAACTGCAACAGCGATGCATTGATAATGAGGAAGATCGATTGAATGAGATGGAAGTTTTGGGCGAGGAGTTGATCACGAGTCGAGAGCAAGGGCTGGCATTGAGTTATGAGAAGTTTCCACGTCGATCTCTTCATCGTTGGGTATGGCCACCAGTGGAAAGGGATGGTTCATTCTCCAGACTGCCTCCAATACCGCCACCCCTCACCTCGCCACACCCAACCACGTTGTTTGTCTGAATTACCGAGGGTCGTACTGCTTCGCCAATTCAATACGAGATAGATATTTTCTCCCACAGAATCTGAATCAATATTGCAACCACTCATCATGACATACGGATATCATTAGCAAAAAAAATCAACTAGTCTAACCAACATTCACTCGACCAACCTACAAAAAACCAAAAATTCAACATCAGAAAACACCCACACCAAAACACCACTCACCGCGGCTGCCTCTCTGGGCTGACATGAATACTCGCATGCTTCGGCACACCCTCAATCCTATGAAACGCATTCAAATTCTTATGCATCGTAATCTGGAAAACCGACGCGCCGCCCTGGCGGCTAGTAATAACCGAATACGCGAGGAAGAACACCCAGATCCTATACCACCTCTCTCCATACTTTTCCTCGACCTTGTCCTTGTTCGCGACCCAGTTCTTGTACCACTGGTAGATGGTCGCAGAATAGTGCACGCCGAGAACGTCGATGTTTTTGATTTCGAATCCGGCGCCTTCCAGCTGGTTGCGGACGTGAGTCTGAGACCAGATAGACAAGAACGAACGAACCTTGTTGATGACCCAGCCGAGGGAGCAAGAGGCGTCTGCACCGGGGAAAATGTACTTGTTCATAAAGAGGCCCCAGATGAGGTCCTCGAACTGCCATGGGGGACGGATACCGGCGACCTGGAAGACAAAGATGCCGTCGTCGTCGAGGAGATCATAGACCTGACTCAGGAACTGGGAGTAGCGGCGGATACCGACGTGCTGCGGAGGGCGTCAAACCAAAAGAGATGATTGAAATGCACACTGACCTCGGCCATTTCGAGGGAAACGATCTTGGTGTACGCGCCCTTGCCTGCGGGGAGGTCGCGGTAGTCGGAGCAGAGGATCCTTGCCTTGTCTGCCGAGACGCCGTTTTTCCTGATACGCTCCGTGCCAAACGCGGCTTGGTTGACGGAGAGGGTGCATCCGGTCGAGTCACAGTCATAGTTCTTGGCGGCGTACGTGACGAGAGTGCCCCATCCACAGCCAATGTCCAAGAGCCTGGCGACGGTCAAAACAAGGTAAATCTGGCAGATACGTACATACCTGTCGGTAGGCTTCAAGTCGAGCTTTTCACAGACGATGGCGAGCTTGTTGTCCTGGAGAGTCTCGAGGGACTGTTCGACGGTGTGGTCAGTACAGATACCCGAGGTGTAGATCATCCTCGGGCCCAAGAACCATTCGTAAAAGTCGTCTCCACCTAGGAGTACGATGAGTAAAGATACACGTAAAGAGAGGGTTAGGGCTCACGATCGTAGTGACCGCGGACCTGGTCCTGGTCCTGTTCTCGGTTGTGGGAGATGACATCGGGGATGAGAACGGTAAAGACGTATTTGAAAAGTTCGATGGTAAAGTTGAAACGGGCCCAGTCGTGGCGCTGCTCGAGAATGTCCAAGACGTCACCTGCTACGTGTCAGACGGAAAGAACGCGGACAGACGGGTGACTGGCCTTTGAAATCGACCTTGCCGTCAAAGTAGGCGTCGTGAAAGACCTGCATGGGGATCTTGTTTTTGCCGTGGTAGAGGGCCTTGAGCTCGAGGTCGTTGAGGGTGATGTACTGGTCAATGTCCCTGCCTGGGAGGACGACCTTTTCGTTTTTGCGTGCGCCATACATGCTGACGAGCATCCAGTAGGCGACGGTGGTGGGTACGCCGGTGAGGACGAGGAGAAAGAGGTAGGTCTTGAGGCCGCCGCGGTTGAAGAGGGGCAGAAAGGCCTTGAGGAGGTAGGGGACGGCGAGGACGGCGAGGGCGAGGTGGGTGTTGTTAAAGGCGCCATTGCCCTCTGCGAGGCCGACGAGGGGCGCGTTCTTGATTGCGGGATGGGCTGTGGTGCGCACGGTCATGGCAGGCAGAAGAAGCGGGTGTTTGCGGCCACGTGTTGCATTCGTTAGTCACCACGTGCCCTCGTCGTTGGTTGCCACGTGACCGCCTCTTTGTACCCATGTCGTATTCGCCGCCGCCGCTGAGGCATCCAGTGCCGACGCACCCCGCGTACATTCCCGAGCCTCTGTCTGCACCGGCATCCCCCGATGGCTACCAGCGCTTCTCCTCGTCCCCTGGCCGCGCGTCGCCGCCGCCGCAGACGGGGTACCACGTCCCTGCATACGTGCCCGCGCCGGCAGCAGACTTTGGGGCGTGGGGCATGAACGATGCGACGGCGCAGTTTGGGATGCAGCTGGGGCAGAGCGCAGTGGCGGCGGGGCAGGACTATGTGTCGCGGAACTTTGGGACGATGACGGTGAAGCAGCACTTTAACGTGTCCAACTCGTATGTAATCAACAAGCTGCGCCTCGTCCTCTTCCCGTGGCTCCAGAAGCCCGCTGCCTGGCGTCGCCGTGTCCGTCGCTCAGAGTCCCGCCAGACCGCAGAGTGGGCCAGCCCCCGTGACGACATCAACAGCCCCGACCTCTACATCCCCGCCATGGCCCTCGTCACCTACATTCTCCTCTGCGCCCTCTACGCCGGCCTCTCCAAACAGTTCCACACTAAAATCCTCGGCGAGGCCCTCTCCCGCGGCCTCGCAGTCCTCATCCTCGACTTTGCCTTTGTCAAGCTCGGCTGCTACGTCCTCAACGTCGCTGACTCGGCCTCTGTCATCGACATTGTCGCATACGGCGGCTACAAATTCGTCGGGTCCGTCTCTCTCTCTCCTCTGCCCCTCCCCCATCTCACCTCCCACAGCGTCATCTTTGTCCTCGTCCCCTCCTTTCTCATCCACGCCCCCCTCATCAACTCCATCCTCTTCATCTACGCCTTTCTCGCCAACGCATTCTTCCTCGTGCGTCCCCCTCTCTCCCCTCGTCCCCGCTAACCCCCCTCCCAGCTCCGCTCCCTCCGTTCAGTCGTCCTCCCCGACGCATCCGCCCAGCTCGTCTCCAGCCCAAACCCAACAAGCACAGCAACCATCCCCCCCGCCGCCCGCCGTCGTCGCGTCATCTTTCTCTTTCTCGAAGCGATCTCCCAGTTCCTCTACATGGGTGTTCTCGTTCGCATTTAGTCTCTGTCGTTAGGTAGTTTATGCACAATTTACACGTCGGCGTCTAAGATTGCTTGCCTTCTTCTGGGCAGACTCTAAATCCCCACCACGGGTCGATGGCGTAGTTGGTTATCGCATCTGTCTAACACACAGAAGGTCCTCAGTTCGAACCTGGATTGTTTTTCCACTTGCCATCTGCCTCCAAAGTCCTCCTCGTAGTTGGTTATCGCATCTGTCTCACATTTCATGTCCACAGGAGGTCCTCAGTTCGAGCCTGGGTCGACTCATTTTTCTTCCTCCGGAGTTGTTCATCAAAACTCAATCCAATGTCACGTGAGAATGTAAAAATTCTGTGATTGTCTTGTGGTGCATGTGGATAGTACTAGGTGTAGGAGCACTAAGAGCTGGATGTTGTACTGTAGGTGGTGGGGAATGTCAAAGTCTGATGGAGTGCATGAAAAAAATTGCTTGGTTCATAGTTCAATTGTTTCAAGGCTTGCTTACAATGAAAGGCAGCAAGCTTTGTCAGAGAGGACTGATGCTCAAGAAAAGAGATACTAAAGTGGGATATACATATATATATGACCATCCATCCATGCAAGCACTAAAATTCTAAATGAGATATGGCCCACCAAAGATTGGGCTTGAAATGGAAATTTTGACCTGTGCCTTATATTCTGCAAACAGTAATGTACTTGTATTTTTTATTCTAAACAGTGACAAGTATATTATATCAAATATATACACTCCAATATGTCACAAATGCACTCACAAACTTGAACCAGGATTGATGCACAGGTGGCATATAGCACAAGAGAGCTGAGGCAAAGGTGTAGATTCTAGTAGTGTGCTGCATGTGTATCTACTGAACTAATCTGAGGTTTTTATGGTGAATGAACTGTAAACTAAAGGTTTGACCTATGATTACTATAATAAGTAAGTAAATGTGGCTTGACTTTTCCAACACTCCTCTGTAAGGGCAAGGCTGGGCGTCTGCGGAACTCCTTCCACAGAGTGAGCGATGCAAGTGGCAAGTGAGAGTCGAGTGGGCACAATGGCAGGCAAGAGTTGGGCAAGGGGCAAGCAATGCAAGCAGAGGGTCGGACATTGCTAGAGAGCTTACAGTCGGTTCAGTGGATAGGCCAGGGGAATACTGCTATTGTTCAGCCTGGGGATATTCTATCCACAGGCTGCCTATATATACTACATTGGTGGCTGTACAGTTACTAATACTATTTGACTAAGCGGGCCCCGGTATGTAATGGAGTATGACTAACAATAATCGATGCTGAGTAAGGTCCATGCATATGACTCATCAAGGCTGACTACTAGAAGATGGAAGGGGAAAGGGTGGGCCAAGCGGTCGGTTGGATGGGCTAGGAGTGGGCGCATCATTGGACTAAGCTCGGAATAGAGTCGGACACAGTCAGGGACTGGTCCCCTGACATCCTCTTGAGCAGATACATCATATGTATAAAACAGAAAAATGAACAGACTTTTATATGCTCCTCCTGACCCTGAGCTCTCTCTAAAATGTGTGAGTCCTCATATTCTGTGTCAAAAGTTTGCTTGCAGGGCAGCAGCAGTAGTGGGCTCATTTTTAGTGCATTTGCTCTAGTAGTGTCCCATCTTTCTCTACTTGATAGTTGACCTATTTTGCTTGGCATGTGTAAAAAGTGCAGTAGCAGTACTATGGCCTATAATGGTACTGGTTTCATTGGCATGTTAGTGTGTTTCTTTATTGAGTATCCATTTGTTTGATTGTGGGTGTGCTGATGAACTCAAAATAGTGCTAAGTGTAGTCTGAGTAGGCAGTTATTTAATCTTTTGGGTGTGTTATGCAAGAGTCCCAGACAGGTTCCAAATACATGCTCAGAAAAATAGTGTCTGTTGGATATAATATCAGTCAGCAATGTAAGTTGCTAAGGTGCAACAAGAGTAGGCAAGAGGATGCAGCATGAAAAATGGGGTGCTTAGCTGCATGGAGCTACTGAATCCTAAGGTGCTAGGCATGAGGTGTTGAAAACAACAGTCCACTACTTCCTAATTTAGTTATTGTATATGTTTTCTGTCATTTGTTACATGTCCCACCTGAGTGTTTCCTAACCACTGAGGTGTAAGTCAATTCTTTATATCACACTTATTATGTTACTTATTACCTGTAGTCCCTCTGTTCACTATAGGTAGAATTACCCAATATATTTCAGTGTTGCCTAACCACTGAGGTTCCCTCTGTTTACTACATTTTACTACAGTTCACAGTCCTTCAAGACTGGTCATACCTCAACAAGTTATGGGTTGCAATATTATTTACAACATTTTGTCAACAAAGTTGACTGTCCCAATGCTTGCAGCTGACAGTTTCAACTGGCATATGTACCAGCAATGCATCAATGGATCTCTTTGGTAGTGAGAATACTCCTGGTTGAAATGCCTCTTTTCTCACTGCCTTCCTTGAGCCATCTAAAAATTCTTAGAGTTGTGCTGCTGCACTTCACCAGGATTTGTTTTTTGCCTTGTATTAATCAATGCATTGATTAATTTAGCCATTTTATCAAAGCCTTTCTCAAGCTCTCCTAACCTGTCTGACTCTCTCCATATTGAATATGGTCTAACATATCATTCCTTGAGTCCCTAGTGGCATTGACATAGGTAGAATAAATGAGAGCCTCTGGATCTTCATCTGTTAACCAACCAAAATACATCCTAGCCTGTGTGTCATGCAATCTCACTAGCCTGTGGTGTGGTAAAATGCTTGCAGGCTGCCTAGGTAGAGGAATCCTGTTTGGCATTCTAGCCCTTCCTTCTACTAAGATAATCCAGCCTCTCTGGACATCTGCTGGTATCACCTCACACTTAGCAATTCTGTGGCCTTGTTCCCAGGATGGGCCATCTTTTCCTCTGCCTCCTCATTCTTCACTTGTCTTTGAGCACTCTCTGCTCTCTCCACTTGTCCATCTCTAGAGCTTCTCCCAAATGCTCCATTAATAAGAGTAGCTACAACAGTCATCACTTCAGACAATTCATATTTATTGTCCTTATGTCTGTTTCTAGCTGGCTCCCTGTAATATTCATACTCTGCAATTAACCTCTCCTCTATTATGTCTGCAAATGCTGGTGTAAAACACCCCATGAGTTTGTCCACAAGCAACCCATTCCCCATGACATTTGCCAACTTCTTTGCCTCAGCTCTAAACTTCCTCATAAGTTTCCTGTATTGCTTCTGCTCAGTCTGGCATGCTCTCTGCAAATGCAGTCCAAGCTAGCAACACTGCCTGTATCATCAACTGCTTCTGAATAAGAGTCTTGAATTTCTTTTGACAAAAGCTTTCCAAGAACTTCCTTTTCCATAAGAGTCAAAGCCTAGCCACTCTTGCTCTGTTTGAGCATCCACAATTCCAATATCCTTTTCTTTCTTTCCTTGTCATTGGTGACACCAGCATGGTCAAAGAAAGATTCCATTCTTTGGACAAAATGGCAGACCTCAGAAGGTTCACTATGTCTAAACTTTGGTGCATCTCTGCTATCTGCAAGTGGCATCTTATAGCAATAAGGTTGCTCCATTGTATTGGTCAAACTAGTTGCCTCAACAGCTGAAGACTCAGGTTTTGTTTGGGTAGGTAAGAACTTCTTAGTCTGAAGTTTTTGTTTTTGAAGCACAATCTCTGGGTCTGGAAGAATTGAAGTAGTGCCCTTGGAAGTAGCATGAGTTTCCTTCCTTCTAGGTGTAACAATGGTTTTTGCCCTTGGTGTAGTAACCTTAGGTGAGCCAGGGAAAGACCCAGGCACAGCAAAACTAATGGTATAGTCTCTTTGGTAGGATTCTTTGCAGAAACCCTTTTTAAAAGTGTTTGATTTGTGTAACAAAAGCCCCTCACAGTGGGCTAGAGATGATGCAAAATGTAGTATTTTTGGTAGACATGCTTGGAATGAAATCCAATTCTGGTGTTTGAATCCAAAATACTCAATTCACTAGTTAAGAGGGCTCAAGTTACACTTAGCATGCACTTAGTAAATGTAGTGTAGATTTTAGTTTTATTGGTTTATCTCAATTTTGCTTAAAAGTGCACTCAAAAAAGGGATCAAAAAGTATAAATACTATATTCCCAAAGTCAATACTAAGCTCCTTGGCCTAAGCAGTCTGCTCCCTGGGGACCCCAAGCCGTGGCAATAGATTGCTTGCCCGACTCCCCCAAATTCCTCTGCCTTTTATATCATTCCTCCTGTGCATGGACCAGCATATTTGACGCGTGATTGCCTCATTCCGACGCATACCCAGAGCACCAGTGAGTGCTTGGCACGGTCTCGACTTGTCCAGGTTGAAGGTTTAGCCACCAACTGGCTAAACCTTTTCCTCGAGGTTTTTCCCTTTCGTTCCTTCGCTTCGTCGAGTGCACGTGACGCGTCTGCAGTTCGTTGTGGGGTACATTGCTTCTGGTTGAGAGGATGGGTAAAGCTTCGGGTTACGGGTTGTATTGAGAGATTGGCGAAGGTTTGATGTGCAAATCGATGCATGATTTCCATCAGCCGAACACAGCCACCTCGATTGGCTATCAGCGTGTCATCCCTTTGATGGCTGACTTGGCTGTTTCTCAGCATCGTCGTGTTGGGTTCTGCCGGCTGTTGGTAGGGGTGGTTTGGTAGGAGCTTTTCGAGTAAGTCCCTTGCCTACATGTTTCGGCATTGCCTTAGCTTATGGTTTTCAGCTTTTTCTTAGGAATGGGTACGTCTCTTTTGTGCTTTTTGTACGCCGGCTTGTCTCATAATTGAGGCAGCCGTATCAGTACGCAGGGGGGAGTGGTATTCCTTGGCCCTTGTAGCATATGTACTTAAATCACCCTCTGTACCGTGCAACATGGCACAATGTGCCCAACATGATAAACTTGAAAAAAAAAATCATAACAGGGCTGGAATTGCCTGCTTTCTGCAGAGACGAAGACATTTCTCGATAAATATTACAAAAGTATACGTATGCGAATTGTGCAGAGAATTGATTTCATCTTTGTAGGGCATGTGTTCAGTACGTTGTCTAATACATTAACTCCAATGCTCTCCCAAAAGTAGTATGTTGCGCCCTGACATTTTACCG
>JAGGAP010000569.1:0-18059 GCA_017657235.1 Termitomyces sp. T73sscA
ACAAAAGAGCTGTCTGAGAGCTGATCCTAGTTGAATTGGAGCAGCTTCACTGAGACATTGCCTCTATTCTGCATCATTTTCAAAAAGACCAAGAGCTTTGCATGCCTTCTTGTAAGTTGAGTATTCCATCCCTCAAGTAGATGAGTTTCAGAATGACCACTGAATTCCTGGTAGAAGTAACAGGATATCCAGAATTTCCAGTAGAAGTAACAGGAATGGCTCCAGGATCTTCAGTATTTTCAGTAGAAGTAGCAGTCTGAATAGGCTGATTAATTGGTCTGCACCAATTGACTTCTCAATATAGGAGGTGGAGGTGGCACTATTCTAGGCATAGGATTTTGTAAAGGAGCATCCCATCCTTCAGGCAAATGAGTTTCAGGAATGACTATAGAAAATGGGTCATCCTATCTAAGAGGCCTTTCTGAAGAGCCAGAAGCAGTTTGATTATTATCCCCAGATCTCACATCTCCAAGTCCCATAGCTCTTGAAGAGCTAAGAGCAGTTTAGTTATTATTCACAGGTTCTATACCCTCAGATTCCATACCCCCAGATCTAATACCCCCAGATCTCATACCCCCAGATATTAAGTGAAGTGGTGGCACAACCATAGTATTGATCTGCTCTAAATATCTGATATTTCTATTGGCACAACAATCATCAGGATCAGTCATTTGTAGCTGCATGTTGTTTTTGACTTTTAGGAGTACTAGATGGTTGATTTTCAGAAGGAGTAAGTAAAGATTGCCTGATATTATAAGTTTTAAGTGTTTTAATATACTCTACAAACATTGAAAATTACTTACATGATGAGATATTTATTATTACAGTATAACTAATAGGCTAAATTTATTTGGTCAAGGTTTACTGATAACATAAACTCAATGTGTGTTAACATTAGTCAATCAATAAAAGGATGATACTTACTTTGTTGTGTGGTTTCTTTTCCACAGCTTTGAAGTTCTGATTTGTTTGGACATTCTTAGTCAAAAAATGACCAAGGCGTGAAAAACAGTGTCCACTAAATCACATTTGGTCTTTCCCACACATTGGCACTTTGCATGCATAATCTCAAAGTGCCATATAACCTTTATGTATCTGTAGACCTTGCTCATAATGAAAAAACACTAATTAATCATGCAAAACTTATTTATTCTTAAAAATACATGGGCATGACACTGAGAGTAAAAATTTAAATCCAGATCTTATATAAGAAATCTTACAAAGAAACAGTTCCCATGAAATGGTCAATGCATTCTATATAGATGATAATCTGTTGCTAGAGGTCAACACTGTGACCAAATTTCTGGCATATGCAATACGCTATGAGCAGTCTGCATGGACTGCAACTCATTATAATCAGCACAGTTCCTGTTGCACACATAGACCTTGCCAACCCATAAAGGTGGGAACTTTCTTGGCAAAGCATTTCAAAATGGAATGCAACCACAATCCACAGTTTGTCATACAGCAGATGCTGCCAGCAGGCCATAGGCCTAGACTGGAACTGATTGGTAATATACCAGCAGTGAAGGCCATGCAATATGGGCCTGGAATAGGCCAGTCTAGACTACAGGTGATGCGGAATAGTCCACTGAGAGTGGGCCCTCTCAAAGCTGCTCTTAGTAGCAGTGATGCAAGCCACAAACCTGGTGGTGTAGCCTTTCAATGCTACAACTGTGGCAGGATAGGTCACTACTTGAGAGATTGCAAAGCACCAAGAGTGCAAGTAAGAGCAGCCCATATGGCAGCAGTGGGAAGCAATGCTGAAAGTGATACTGAGGAGCAAGAGGAACTTGTTGACAACAAGGAAGTTTTGCAAGAGGTAGAGGAGCAATCAGCTGCTGATGACACTGAGAGCATCCAAATTATTGGGAATGAGTATGTTGCAGTGGACGTATATGACAATGACTATTATGCTTGTGATGATGAGGAGGAGCATATGTTTGCTCTAATGGAGCATCAAAAGGACAAGCAGATTTGTATGCAATGCATAACTTTACAAAAGGCAGCTGATAAGCTGCAACAACTACAGTATACTCCTCAAGAGAAGGAGTGCTTAGTGACCTATCAATAGGCATCCAGTGTGGATGCTATAGGACTTTGAAAGTACCACTATAGGCATTGCGCTCCAGTTTATGCATATGATTGCTATACACATTCATGAGCTTATGGAGCTAGTAATGCTCCAGCTGGGCACTGTAGAAAGTTGTGCTGTTATACAGTTTGGCGTGGAGGTGAAGATAAGAACATCGGACAGCCAACAAAAGAATATGTAGATATAGCAAACTTTGATTGCTATAATATGATTATTGGTACACTATTCATGCATAAAAACAAAGTCAATCTCAACTTTGTCAATAACAAAGTTATAGTCAATGGAGTTTTCTTGAAGGCTGAGAAAATTGTCTTGGTGGATACAAATGGCCGTCTACAACAGTATTGGGCCATGGAGAAATGTTGCAATAGCTGCAACTAACTCAAAGGTTGCAAGAACGCAACAGTGGAGGACAAGAATGAGAACTTAGCCCCAATAGCTAGCCTACTGGCAAGTTTGCTGTCAATAATCTATATAGAATGTGACAATGCCTGGAAACTTTTCTTATTTGTAAGAATGCTTAGTCACAAGCTGGGTTTAAATTGTGTTCCCACAGGTTGTTGCATTCTATGGGGCTGGGTTTGAAGTTTCAATCTGAGTTTGGATTTTATGTATAGCCTTTTCTATACAGTCTACCCATCTTTTTGTAGTTTTTGTTTATTTTATTATATTATGTATCTATTCATAAAACAAATTAGAGACCTTAATCTATTTCAAAGCCTAAATCACTGTAAAATTATTTATTATATGATAGGGCTGAGCTTTTCAATCTAAGTTTGAAATCCAAGTTGTCCTTTCTGTAGTTTTGTAGGTAAGAGGCAAGATTACTTGGCTTTTTGCATCAGTAGCATTGAAGGCTGAATGGAGCCTTGCATTGGAGAGGAGAGAAAAGGTCCAAATGAGATACTAGGCCTGAAACCCATGTTTCTCTGAGTATGGCCTTTGCTTAGCAGCCCATTCAATGTCTCAATCATCACATAACATAGAATCACTTCAATTTCACTTTGAAACCTAAGTATAGCCTTTGCTCAAAGCCTAACAGCAGCAAATTTTGGTTGTTACATATTTATCTACCTTTTTTGCTTAATCTATTCTATAGTTTTTAGTTAATAGTGTTCCATGCTATAATGTAACTACTTTTTTATTTAGTTTTTTTTACTAAATGAAAAGAAAGCTAATCAATAATAGCTGCTTTTTTATTCACAAAAAAATACAAAATTTTCAATAAGAGGCAATGTAACTTGGCTTTTTGCATCAGTAAATTGAGGGTAGATGATTAAAAGCCTTGCACTTAGAATGTGCAAGGCCTTAACCAAACAAAGTGAGGTTGAGGGTGGAATCAAGCCTTTGGTATACAAGGCCTTAACCAAACAAAGGTAGAATTAAGCCTTGCATTTGGAGAGGTTTGGATGCAGAGCCACCAACAAAATACTAACAAAATAAAATAAAAAAGATTTCAGATAATAAGATAAATTAGAGTGAGGCTGAGGCTGGATGGAGCCTTGCGCTCAGATGCATGAGGCCTTAACCAAACAATGTGAGATTGAGGTTGGATGGAGCCTTGCATTTGGGGGTATTTGGGGGTGAAGCCCCCAATGAGATACAAGGCCCATGCCAAAGGCACAGATCATAGCTTGTAATGACTGAAAAAGAGTTTCAAGGAACTCTGGAAAGGGGGAATGGGCTGGACTAGCCAAAGACAGCTGGCATAAAAGCAGTGAAGAAGCCTGATAAGGCTTGTCTCTCTAAAAATGCTTGTGCAGAATGAGTAAGTCAGAAATTATTGGAGTGTTAACCAACAAGCTCCAGAGTGAAGGTAGAGGACCTTGTAACAGTGCAACAGTGCAATGACAACACTATCAAGGATGTGACACCACTTCTGGACCAGAAAGTTATCTATAAGGATGGCACAAAAGCTAGGTATAGATCAAAAATTGATCTGATAGACAGTTATAAACAGGTATGCATATGCATACAAGACATTCTTGGAGACATTTGTCAGTAATATTATGCAGATTGGCAACTGCAATGCGCCAGCAATGTTTCAAAGGTTAATGATATCTATATTACGAGACATCATTGGAAAGGTTTATAAACATCTATCTAGACAATATCTTTATTTTCTCTGACTCCATAGAGAAGCATGAGCAGCACTTATGAGTTGTTTTCAAACAATTGTGTAAAGCAAGCTTATATCTCAAGTGGAAAAAGTGCAAGTTATATGCATCCAGTATTGATTGCTTAAGGCATTTCATAGATGTGCAGGGTATACACGGGATGAAATAGCTCTGTTGGAGGCAGATGGCACAGCACCCCCATCTAAGAGAACAAAGGGCCTACCTAGGCGTGGGCCCCCAGCAAGATGCACCAGGGCCCTCCAAATCTCATTGGGGGCAAAAGCTGCTCCTTGCTGCATCACAACTAGAAATTATTGATTTTCCAACAAATATCCTAGAGCAAGCAGAGCCCACCCAAATGCTCTATATAAAGGCTGTGGCATTTCCAGCTCTGCCAGGGCAATTTGTAGTGGTTGCTGTGGCTACTGATCTGTGCACACCAGTGCAATATGATGGGATTGTGGCTACTGCAGTGGTCAAAAAGGGCAAACATTGTGATGTGCCCCTGGTCAGCAATGACAGCAACTACAGAGAGTTGCAGTCCAAGAAGAAGGAGGAAGAAGAAGAGGGCAAAACACCTACACAGCACTTTCAGCACCTTTAACAAAACAAGAAGATTGCCAAGAAAAAAGCAAACAAAGCCAAGGCTGCAGCTACTTGGGCACACTGAGTGCAGAACAACGTCTCCAGCTGCATCCCTGACAAACTGGAGATGAAGATCTGAAGACTGCTTGATGTCAAGCAGCTCAACTCCAGCTTCTATGGGGCTATAAGCTCCTGTTGCTACTATTTGTACTAGATAAATGCTGTGTTTGTTAGTGCCAAGGCCAATCAGGCAGCTGCCTTTGAATTCAGCAGTGACCAGCCAGCCAAAATTTCTGGTACTATGGTCTACAAGTTTGCCCACTGGAAGTTCCCTAGCACTCCATTCAAATTGGAACAGCTCTATAAGAACTATGTGAACCCCCACATATCTTGTTGCAACTGTATTGTTGCATATATGCTGCTTACCAAGCTCCAGCAGTTTGCTTGAAAATGTGACATGTTCCTTCAGGACTGAACCTATGAAACCATTGTGCAACAATCCTGTATATCAGAATCTGATCAATCCAATGCAAGGTCTAGAAGACCTTCCATTGGTAGAGCATCAACAGATTCCCTCACACTTCCTGCGCATTAAGGAAGATGGAACTTCTGCTCTGCACATCATGCACATGCCCAACCTGAATACACTGTTTGATCTTAAACAGATAGTGTGATATGCACTTATTTTTGGCAGACCAGGAATGGAAAATACCTGACAAGGCATTGTGGTCCACTATGCCTACTGCATGCATTGGCATACCCTGTTTGGGTTTGCTTTCTGCCAGGCCCTCTGTGCCAACAGCACAGGTAAAATTACATTGGTTCATTGGCTAGCACTCATCATAGTGTAGCCAGGATTGTACTGTAAGGCAGTAACCACCTTCAATAAGATCTATGAGCAACTATTCAAGGCCCAGCATGGGGCCCAAATGAACATCTTCCAAGTTTACATACTAGATGATCAAAGTTCACATACCAGATAATCAGGTACAGAACTTCTTTGACAACAATACGCTTTGCATCTTACTGTACAACTGCATTCTGGTTGAGTGGATAGACCACGCCTATACTTATGGCATGGTTTACTTAGAACAACAGTTCCATCACCCAACAATGTCATTAAACATCTTTTACAAAGTTAACAATGAGCATTTGGAGTGCCTTGAAGTATACAAGACTCCTGTGGCTATTCCTCCATGGAATGGATGGCATGAGATGAGTAAGGAGGACTACTACTGCCTCTTATTTAAGCATGCTAAAAAGAGTGCAGCTGAATTGTTTTCCAAGGCTAGCTGCCTCTACTATTATATTAAAATAGACCAAATGTGGGTTAGCTCTGATGACAAACACCAGTACACAATACAATGCCTGCTATTGGGGCTGTGACTAACATTGCACTAACCAATTGTGAAATGGTAGACGTGAATGCTGCAGGAGGTACCATGACCCCACTAAAGAAGGACTTCAAGCCTCTCTCCTCCGTGATTAATATTGCAACAGGAGAGGATGCAAAGACAATGGACGTGGGCAGAAATCCACTGAGTGCATAGAATGGGCTGAACCGCCTTTGTTACTGTTATATAGTTGAAGTAACATCAAGTTGTATACTTGGAAAGACTTATTGATGCTAATTGTGCTCTGTAGCACATATGTCATATATTATTGAAGTTGCTGTATAATGTGTAATATGCGGCATCATACAACACCAAGTTTTTGGACTGTATCATGTACTGTTGGTGCCTGTAAGCACTAAGTGCTTTAGCCTGAGCAATAGTATCTAAGCAGGTACTCTGAACAACCAGAATGAGTTCATGTCAAGCAGTATATTTGCTTGAATTAGTAGTCCATTGTCACTTACAGCAATGCAGAGTGATATATGAGCAATTACACTCACAGTCCTGAGTTGAAACCCAGGCATAACACTGAGATGAGTGTACTGTGTATAGACTGTACAACAGTCTAAAGAGGGGGTGTCTAACCACTGAGGTTACCTGTACCATTGCAATTGTGCTTACTGCACATATTGTAGTTTGTTTAGACACTGATGCATGCCTTTGATACGCATCCATAGATTATATAAGACAACATCTTGTATTCACAACACATCTAGTCAAATCCAATATTTGGTCTGATTCAGCTACTGCATGAAGCATGCAAGATTGTTCTAGCTGTAGCCACTGGCTACAGCCTTGCAGAAACAATAGAAAGTGAGTATAATCTTGCCCAGTTATTTCAATTTTATTACATAGTTCAATAGAGCCCAAATTGAGCTAAGCACCTGCAGAATATTAAGTAGATCCAAAATCAATTGAATTCTAGTCAATACATGCAGTGAAACATGTGCTACAATAAGAAAGGGTGGCAACCTTTTGATGCACAAAATTTCAGTGTTAGGCTCAAAATGATTTTGGCCAACTGTTCTGAAAACAGCTATAAGGGCTTCATTACCTTTCCATTTGACAAATGTGTGGAATTCAGAGTCATGTATGATGTGGCTTTTAATTTTCCATCTCCCATGACTCACTAGTAGGGCTTCAGAGTGAGTAATTTGGACTAATGATATTTTGTAGTTGCATACTAACAGGTGAGGTGCCTCCTCTATAAGTCCATCTGATAAGGAGATTCTATTTAGTCTTGACATTGACAATATCAAGTTTTGTATAAAGAAGGACTTGCAGTCTGTTGAAAATGTGCTTCTTCAGCCATCCCTAAGTTATAGTTGTTGTTTCAGTATGTCAAAAGCTCTTCTTGCATTGCTTGGATTATTTCTTAAGCTCAGTAATGAGTATATATGCAACTATATAGTTGCAACAGAGAATGTGGGGGTTTGTGTAATACTTGAAGAGCTATTCCAGCTCATATAGTGTGCAGGAAAAGCCCCTGAATGCAAACTTATAGACCATTGTTCACAGCGTATCAGCTGCTTGACTAGCACTGAACTTATAAGCAGCCATGCAATTTGCATTAGTGCCAGCAAATACCATGTTTGTTTAGTACAAGTAATAGAAGCAGGGCTCTAAGGCCCCACAGAAGCAAGAGTTGAGCCTAGGTATTCTCCAACTCTAGATGACTGTAGATTAGCACATATTGTGCTATTTGCTCAAGATCAAAGGGCCTCTTGGAATCAGGTGTATGCATAATGTGCAGCACATAGTTTCATCATCCTTAGTGCACGGAAAATGTGCAGAGATGTGACAGCATTTGATGAAGGGCATATTTTCTGGCTCTTGCATTGGGTTGATGAGATCTTAGTAAGCAGGATTGGATACTAGTAGCTCTATTATTTGATCTGGAGGCCGCTCAATGTTGAGTGCAGGGCATTGCAGTAGACTTTGCCTACCAGATGCACTAGCAAACTCTCTTTGGGTTTGCACTCCGTTGAGCTCTTTGTGCTAACAGCATAGGGAAAACAACTATTGTATATTAGCCCATGCTTGTCATAGTGCATCCTGGGATGTACTGAAAGGCAGCAGCCACAAACAATGCAGCTAATCCTGGACATCCATTAGTGGCCCAACATGGGGCCCAAATTGAACTTTATCAAGTTCACATACCTGATGAGCAGGTGCAGAACTTTTCTAATGATGATGCTATTTGCATCTTACTTCATAGCTGCATCCTTCTGGACTGGGTTTACCATGCCTACATGTATAGTGTGGTCTACTTTGAACAACAGCTCCACCAGCCCACAATGTCCCTAAACATTTTTTAGGATGTTGATAATCAGTGCTTATAGCACCTTGCTGTATATTGAACCCCACCAGCCAGACTGGAGGCCACTTTTTGCTGCATGTACCACCTACCATCCTCAAACCCCAGTCCCTCTACTTGTTCTATAGACAGCAGGAACTCAGTACCCCATATGTGATCCTACAAGCAAATCTGTTCTCCTGCCATTTTGTACAAGAAAAATTGATGCCCCTTGAATTGGAGCACATTGCTAAGGTCACTCAGGAAGGGTTGCAACTATTCCAGCACAAAGTCAAGCTTACATGCCACAGCACAACCAACATAGCTCTTTTTTTCTATTCACACCAAGTGTAATTTCTCTTCTGAGTCAGATATTTCATATTCATATGTTTCATTCTTTTCAAATTTGCAAGCCTCAAATGTAGACACTGACTTGAAGTAGGAAGCTTCAAAATTGTTAAAGGAGATCCCTGAGCAGACTTGGATGTCATGAGGTTGTTTTCACTCTCAGAAACTTCCAAGAGCTCAGGTATGCCTTCATCTCCCATGATCATCATGCCTATTTGCAAGCTTATAGTCATAGCCCTGAGTGCCTCCTCTCTCAACTAATCTGCCTCCTGCAGGTCAACTTTAACACTGTATGACTTTGGCCTGGGTGGCTTGCCTGTTTGCATTGAGGCTTTAGATTTATCACTCAGACAGTTATGAGACACATGGCCCATTTCTCCACAGCTGAAGCATTTTCTTTGCACCAAATACTCATTTTCTTCCTCAGGAGTTAGATGTTTGCATTCCTCCCTTTTATTCTTATTGCTGTCTCCTCAGGGCTTATGGAAATTTGTAGATTGTGATGTTCCCCTATTTCCTGAGTGAGCAGGTAGGATGTTTGTCTTTTTGCTAATGACTAAAGGAGATTTACTTCTATTTTAGTTTGTAGCATGATTGCTCACCCCATGTTTCTTAAACTGCCCTTGGCACTTATCAAATCAGCCTTGACAATTGCTTTATCCCTGGCCCAATCTCTCTCCAAAAACTCCAAGTTCACAGATCCTGTCATCTTTACAAATTCTGCCTTTGTAACCACCTTGGATGTTTCCAGATTTAGCCCAAGTTAGTACAGTTCTCTCTGTATAGTGGGTCAGAAGCCATTGAACAGCTTGACTACCTTTTCCTTTCAATTAGTCAAGCCCACAATTGTAAAAAGTTCCTGCAGCTCCTCTACATAGTTACACATGTTTGTTTTTTAATATCTCAAATGTTGTAACTTATTTCTCTGTTTATTTTAATATTTAATAGGGAAGTAGTCATTGAATAAGTCTTTAAAGAACCTTTCCAAGGACTAATCTTCTGGGACTCTTGACACTTTTCTTGAATAGAAAGTTCAAGCCCTTCTTATCAGGAACTTAAATACAACCAATACTTGCTGCTCCTTCTAGACCAAATTGTACTTGACATACAACATGCAGTAGATTATAAATTGCAGGAAGGCCTGTAAATTTGGCACACTCATATTTGGCTGGAGAAATAGGCTTGATTAGGGACTTAGGATATCTCCTTTTCCCTTGCTTATTACAAGATCCTAGATTTCTCCTTCTAGTCTTCTTTTCCTCCTTCCCAGAACTCAATGATGAGCTGCTACTGTTATTGTCTGGAAATAACTCTGATGTTGTCAAGGTGCCACTTTTCTTATTGCTGGAGGGATTGCTGGAGTTTGACAATAAATCTGAGGGTTTTAAGAAAGCTGAATCAGAATCTTCCAATTCCTCTTCCTCTCTTCTCACACACTGGAACACCTGTCCCAGTGTGCTATCCTTTATTACTTGGTGGTACAGCCCCAAACATGTGTCCTTATCACCCAACTGACCCTTTGTAGAGGTATGTTGGGCACAGTGGGTAATGCAGGCAATTATATTGTGTAGTTCATTGGAAATTGGCTCTGATACTGCATGCTTGCTGGCTTGTCTCTTATATTGCCACATCTCCTTTTTCAACTTGCAAATTTCTTTGCTCAGTTGGTTTTTCAATTTCAGTCATTCCAAAATGTTGTCCTAGAATGGGAAACAATTTCCATCACTTTTAAGTACAGCTCCTGATCAGCTCCAGCTTGCCAATGGGCTCTTAGTCTTAGCCAATGCAGCTGTATCACCACAGTCAGCAGTATACTTGGTCCAGATATGTTCTAACATTTTTCTAGTCTCTGAAATCAGGACTTTTTTCTTTTCTAACAACTGTTTTGGCTGCCTCATTTTCAGAGGTCACTGTCTGGAACCCAACACTCCTAGCACACACATCTACTAGGTTGCATTGTGTCTTGGCCTTGTTTTCTCTAGCTGACTGCACAGCTTTTGCTTGTTATAGGGACAGCTTTTCAATCATTGGTTTCTCTTGGCCAGTGCTCTCAGATCTGATCTGTTGACAAGACTCTTGCTCTGGTATCTTCAAATTTTTATATTGTAATTCATGGGTTATTCATGGGGTGATGTAAATGTGATCAGATTTGTCCCCTTTGTTTTTGCTAGAACTATGGCTTGTATCTGCATTTGTATCTATTTTGCCTGTCATCATCTTAGATGCCTCTTCCTTCTTTGTTTTTTTATGTACATCTTCTGCCAAAGCAGGTTTTTTTTTGTCTACAAAGGCTAGACCTGGAGGGACCTCTGCTATAGCAGAGGGTTTTTTAACCACCTCAGTACCCAAGAGGTTCCTGACTTGATTTTCTGAGTTGGTGATGTAGAGAGCCCTCTTATGCTAACCACAGTCAGCAGGGCCCTCATTTGTAGAGGTTGACCTGAAGGTGCTCAGAGTTGCCAACCTCTCATGCAAGTTGTATTTGGAATTTTAAGTTGACATTTCAAAGGTGAGTGACTTACTACTAGGATGCCCTTGGTTGATCAGACTGTGTTAAGCTCACAGTGCAAAAGTTGCATCTTTGAAGGTTGTGTAGGACTTTTAGAAGTTCAAAAAATGTAACTGCAGTCTACTGATTTGGATAAAGCACAGTCACACTGGAAGTGTCTTGCTGATAACAACTGTTGTAAGTCCTTGATTGCTAAAAAGACTCCCTACAAAAACTACATAAGATTCTTATATGCTCTGAGAGGGAGTCAGAGCTGGTTGTTGTACCTGGTACTATTATAACTCAACATTGGCAACAATCACTATCAAGCATGGGGTCTGTCTCATTTGATGTAATAGTGCACCATTTACATATTCAGACACTTAAAGAACTTTCTGAGCATGACTCCCCTCATTCAATCAACATTGCCTCTGCTTCCTTTTTTTCTTCCACTCACAAGTACTTCTATGCTGGATTTCCTTGAAGTTAAAAACCTAGACTTGCCAGATCAGCCTGCTGAAACTATTTTGACTAATGACATGGCTGCACTAATCGGCAAATTACTAAACAGAAACTTAGACAATATCAGCAACATATTACCATCTCTTAATACTTCAAAGATCTCTGAATGCCAAGATCTTGATAGTGCCAATCTCAGTGTTGAGACATTAGAACAACATATTCCTAACCTTAAACATGTTATACATCTCATGTACTCATGGACTTTGTATTCTCTTTGCCAAAGCTTTATATAATGCTCTATTTGCACCTCACCTGGATAACAAGGCACAGATTGAAGCATAGTAACAAATATGGGACCTTTGCTGAGACAACATGCTTTAATTGAATCCTACTTGGTTATAGCAGCAATGTTGACAAACAATTCCTCCATCTAAAATCCTTTTCTCTTTAGTCTATGATATTTTTATGACTTGTGGCCTACTTAAAAAAGCAAGGACACACCTTACATTGTTTAATAATAGTGCATGGAAGATTGCAAAGAATATTCTGAAGCTAATTTAAAATGGATTCATATCTGACCCACTAGGTATTCCACTCTATTACATTATTGGTCTTGATGCAAACAGACTGCCTATCCATTGTTGCATTAGAAGCACTAATTTGGTTGAAGAAGGTGTACATACACACCTACACAGAATGCTTCCATCAAGTGGTGTCTTTGTTTGGCATATAGTGACTTGCCTTCTTGACTTCATTCTTTTTCACAATCTTTTGGTAAGTCTATTGTATTATTTGTATTGATTTAGCTGAGAAAAATGTCAGGTTGGAACATTTAACACAACTGGCAAGAAGTATAATAATCATGACTCAATTTGGCTGTTCAATGAGATCCAAGAGCTTAAGATCACACTTTCAACTGCATATCCTCCAACATCACCATTAGAGCTGACATTTGTCAACAGGAATCTATACCAACAGACTACCAAAGCAATCAGAATAATGCTAATTCTAGCATCTCTCTGAGTTGAAGCTGGCATGCTTGAGTTTGTCCAAGGCACTGATGGAACACAAAGACAGACCTATCTCACAAAAATGTGGGGCATGCAGAGACCAATTCTGCCTATCAATACCATTGCCAAGAAAAAACTCTTCAACCAGCTGATGCAAAAATGTAACAATTTCTGCTCTTCAACTACATTAATCAAGCTGTCAGCAATCAAAATTTGAAACCAGTATGCAGAGAATGATGAGGATATTTACTATAAGGTGAGTGTTTAAATAGTATGGCATGACTTGTTGACTAACTAGCCTTGTACCACAGCTTGAAAAACACTCACTTTACCTTCCATTTCAAGGAAAACTGGAAAGACATTGCAAATTCTATTCAATCTGTGTGCCAAGCATTGGCTTGTATCAATCCACTTTAAAAGTACCTTTGTAGTTCAGTACAATCAAAAGAGATTATCAATGTTCCTGCTTCAAACATGTCTATTCATTGTATAATACAAGGCTTCCAGTACTTACAACAGTCTGGAAGTAGCACATTAATTTATTTTTATTTTATTCACCATCTACTAATCCAACATTTGTTGATCAGCAGCAGCATTCAACCACTTGAAACTCTACCAAGTAAACTGGACAGGGTTGTTTCACTACAAGACTTTGCATCAGCCAATTATATGAGCATAGACACTGCTCAAGCAACAGTTACCTTAAGTCAAGTTAACAATGGGTCAAAGGATCTTTTCTGCTGCAACAGTCCATGCAAGACTCCAAACAAAAATCATGAGGATGTCCACAATGCAAAACCAAGAATTGTCATGGAAGGCAGGCATGGTATTGATGCCAGTTCAAATGCCATGAATGTCAAACTCTCAGCATTGCTAATTGTGTGAGTCAAAGTTTGGCAGCACTCCACAAACATTGATGTCTTCCTGCTTCAGAAATCACACTCACAGCTGCAGCAAAGAAGACAATTTATGCTATATTGCAGAGTAATCAATTTTAGATACAACAATAGTTATTTTATTGTAATATATAGAGAACTTATCTTGTGATCCTTCCTTCATCTAGTACAACCAAAGGTCCAAAATTTGAGCTTACTTGAGCTGAGAACATTTAGTGAAAATAATAGGACACTCAGAACATGTGGTACAAGTCTCTAAGTTGGCTCCAAGTATGCTGTATATGTGGAATTGCCTAAATTGCCAATTTTGAGTCACTATTTACTAAATTACAGATAGCACTATTGGCAACCAGCAGAATCTGCAAGATTAATGACCTGAACAGGGATTTAAACTAATTTGGATAATATAGCAAACATCTTGAAGTTGATTGTCATCTGCATATACCCTTTTCACAGTTGAATTAAAGAGCAATACAGAAATGAGTATAGATATCTTTTCCTCTTCCTTTTTGGAATTAAATAATTATTTTTATCTTTGCTACTGATACTAGTACTGAGCCACAAATATTGGCAATAATGTTGAAGGTATTCAAATTTATGTGCATTTCATTGTACCAATTATGACACTGTCACCATAGGGTTAGATCTCATAGTTTAGACACTAGATTATTTTCTCTGCTCCTCCTGAACAGTAACAACAGTTCAAGTTGGTGTAATAATAATATTGTCAAATGAAGACTGAGCATTTGTTTCTGAAATAGTACCACATGCTGCAATCTTCTTGTTATTACCTGTTGTAATGATGACAGATTGTCCAACTGAATCTGTAAACAGCAGAAATAGTGATTGTAGGTCTGGAGACTCAGATATCTTGTAAAAGAGACAGAGGCATGCATAGGCATCACATGCAGTATACTGAGTCTGATCAGCTGTTAATTTTTGGTCACTCTGATTGCTTGAGATGTGTTCAGACTGATTTTTGGAAAGACATTTTCCCAAAATAACCACAGTCAATTCAGCAAGAGATATCCAAGCATGAGTGATAAGAAACTGTTGCTTTGCAAATGTTCAAGTCCACCTTGAAATGCATCTGAAGCTTCTCTTGCAGCAATAGCAAGCTGACAAAGATCTCTGTTTACAAGCTGTCCTGTTTTTACCACTTGGAAATCCTTTAGAAAGTTCTGCAACTCATCTGGCAGTTTTTTTCAGAATAGCATTTCTCCAATCTTGAATCAATCATAGAAGTCAGTTACAGCTATACCAATAACCTTGAAAAGACATACTTGAAGGACAAGGACTTGATTCTTGTATGCAATTTAAACTGCTGCAGGTAGGCTATGACCAATAATATGTCCTAACATTGATGTTTCTACATTCCAACCAAATTAAATCCAACAACTAATTTCCTTCCAGCTTGTGATTATGATGGCACAGGAAGATCATTAAAAATGCCACAAATAATGTTGTTAATTTCTAATACTGAGTTTAGGACTTGCAGTATACATGCATGAGAAAGGGAGAAATTAGAAAGATGAGAAAACTTTTCAATCAGAGTCTCTTTGTCCAATAACAACACAAAGATGTGCTCAAGCATGCCTTTATCTTGCATGTTGTTGGTGTAGATTAGCTCAGGCTGAGAGTGTCCATAGAGAGTTATGTGACATGTTCTGAAGTACCTCAGCATATTGCAAATGCAACTTGCTTGCTACAAAAAGACAGATGCAAATCTCACCATTCTCATTTGTTACTGTTAGGAGACAGTAAATTATAGGGATGCTATTGACTTTGAATACATGTTTTGCAATCTTTGGAAACATAGATTTAGTTCTGACAGATTTCTTTAAATCATACCTTGTGGCTGTGATCAATAGAACGTACATACTCTAAAAGCATAGCAGTATGTTGGTTGAGAGTGTCATGATGGCTATCCATAACATCATCATAGATGTCTTAAAACCATTGGCTGCCTGGAGTGAATCCATGGAAACCATTATCAGATTGGTCTTCAAATAGAAGGAATGCCTCAAAGTGCTGACTTGGTAGATGCATTTGCATGGCTTTAGTGTGAAGATACTACAGTCTGATCTCATCATAGCACCAAAGATGCTGCATTTGGAACATCTCAGCTACTTCACTAGCTTCCATCCCATGCTAATTGCATGAACAAAAAATGCCGAATGCTCTTCATAACAAAGCACTATACCAGGTTAGCTTTGCTGGAAATTTAGCAGCAAGCATGGAAGGCAATTTTCCCAATATACAATGATCCCAGCTCTGGAAGAAATATTTTTCCACATCTACTAGCACTATTTTTCCAACAATATTATAAAGCTCCAATCAACCAGAAACATGTGTCAATGTTGACAACATGGAGAGGATAATCAACAAAGCCATGACATGTGAGAACATGGCCACAAGCAGAACACAATATCCCTGATTCCTTGAGAAGGTCCATTGAGTTCCAGTAAAAAAAACTCGGGGAGGAAAATAATATCTGTTGGCCTAAAATCTTGTTTATGGAGATGAAACCACATAGCTTGGCAAGGAAGCCAAAATGTACCAGCATCATAGTGACACAAGCAGCCAGATAATCATTACAATCATCACTGAGCTCCTGAATAAGTCCCTGAAACAACCTGCAAAACTAGGAAGCATGTAGCTGTCAACAATCATTCTTATTCTCCACCTCATCATTATTACCTTCAATCTTGTCATGTACCAGGCCTTCTGAGACAAAGCAGCATAGGTCCCCATTATCCTCAATGTTGTCAATTATAAATATGCCATCATTTAGTAAATCTGCAGGTACTTCTTTGCTCTGGAGTTCTGCATCTACATTAATGTGATTTTGAACACAATTGATAGCAGATTGGCCATCATCCAAGTTGTGAGAATGTTTGCAAGGATGTACTTCCTCTAGAAACTATAAAATGATCCAATTTTAAGATGATGAATGACTCTGCCAGACTATCTCAGGTATTCTTTATTCAAGGTAAGAATGTATTGATTAGTAAGTTATAGTACAAACTTACCAGATGTACCTCAAGTATCCATTTGATTTCTTTCTTGGCTGCAAGAGCAGATGCTCTGGCCTAAGTATGCTGCTTGAAACCAGATTCTCAAGGCCTCTCAGGTCCATGCTTTTTAATGTCATCTTGCATGTCATCATCATCAATATGTTATTTTTTTACATTTTTAAAACTAGCTAGTCATCCAGGCTTTTGCTTAGCAGGTAGAGTAACCACATCAGAGTATCCATGTTCTTTGACCTCAGGCAAGAAGTGTATGAACTCAAAGGTGAACTCAGACATAGAAAAGCAATGGAGTTGTAAGTATATTATATATGAGGCTTAATGTATTGAGACAAGTACAGAAAGAGATGCATCTCATCAATTAAGCAAGAGGTTTAGAACACATCAGAGGATCTATATAGAATGCAACAACTATTTTGTGGGAATCTACACCTGTAGGAGTGATTTACTGATGATTGTAAAGTTGCAAGTTATTGGTCAGCACTTATGTAAATTATTACTTAACAAGCTGTGTTCAAAAAAAGTTGTCGCATTATAGGAAGCCAGCTGACTTTCAAATTTAAAACTCAGTAATGTTTTTGTGCCCATGGTTCTTCCCACCCACCCAACAACCCAAGTTGTTGCCACACTACAAAGCAAGTACTCCCACTGATTGATTTTTTTGATCAACTCTGAATTTTGCATTGATATTTCATCCTGTAAGTGATTTTGAACCTTTACTGATTGATTGATGTTGAATTTAGTCACTTTTAAAGTTGTGGCCACACTACAAAGTAAGTACTTTTACTGATTGATTGATATTGACACACATTGAATTAGGCATATAGATATCTTATCCTGTAAGTGATTTTGAACCTTTACTGACTGACTGATGTTGATTTTAGTTACTTTTAAAGTTGTTGCCACACTACAAAGTGAGTACTTTTACTATTTGATTGATAGAGATATCTCATCATCACACATTGAATTTTACACAGATATCTTATCCTATAAGTGATTTTTAACCTTGACTGACTGACTGATGTTGATTTTAGTTACTTTCAAAGTTGTTGCCACACTACAAAGTGAGTACTTTTACTGTTAGATTGATATTGACACACATTGAATTGAGCATAGATATCTTATTCTGTAAGTGATTTTAAACCTTTACTGTTTGGTTGATATTGACTTTAGTCACTTTCAAAATTGTTGCTACACTACACAGTGATTATTTTTACTGTTTGATTGATATAGATATCTCATCATGTAAGTGATTTTACATGTTTTGGGAGTATTTAAATGCTCAAAACTTAATAATTCAGGCAATCTTCAACTACTCCTTCTGAACTAAGTACTC
>JAGGAP010000570.1:0-18049 GCA_017657235.1 Termitomyces sp. T73sscA
ATCGACGGGCTGACGCTCTCAACCGTGTCGAATTAGAGGCTCGAGGCGTGCTTCTGGCATCGGGACGTCAACCTCAAACCTAGGAGACGTGCATCAGCTAGAGACAACACGCTTCTATCAGAATTACCAATAATGAGACGCTCGATATTGGCAGCGGTGGTGTGTTGAAGCCACGTCCTTATCCACCTACGATGTCTACATTGAGTATTGATACTCTCAAGCAGGAGCTCTGAGTCAAAACGCCATTGTACAGATCTTGACCCTCGCGTGTTGCAGCCTGATTATTAATTATCCTTCCTGTCTAGCCAGGGACTTGGACCTTGAAGAAAACCCTCGGCCCTAGGGAGTACATGAGTTGCTGACAACATATCTCTGTAGTGACTCGAGAACAGTGCAACGGATAAAGAATCGAAAACATTGGTGTGTTCAGATTGAAGGCATGCCAACTCTCCATTCACGATGTCGAACTAAAAGGATGCAAAAGAGATCTCACTCTCATCCTTTCAAACTAAAGGAATCGGGATTTGCCAACATCTGACGGAATCATTTGAGTGGTTCAATCCAACGAGAAATGTTGCTATGTCAGCTTATCCACTTACAACTTTTAGAACAATGCCCTTAACTCTGCCTTGCTGGATATCTGATTCGACGCGGCGAACAAAACCTGGCCCACGGAGATATACACACGGCGACTCTTCTGAGTTCGAGGGTGTCCAAGAATGATGTAGTGGATGAGCCCGGCGTATCGGTGACACGGCAATGGCTTGGATTGAGGGTTTCATATTTTCTCTGTTCAGCTAGGAGCTGGGGTCCCGTTTCTGACAAAACCTGGCCCTAAATTACAGTCGAAACAGATTTATCCAACAGTAGCCGCTTAGTTTGGTCATAGGAGATTAGTGCGGAAGATAGAAAACAAGGATGCTGGTGTGTTCATAGCGTGTCCTCGACCGGTCATAGTTTCTGACCTATCTCTTCCTGTTGGTTCTGTACCAGTGGAAACAATGAGAAACATGCATCAATTAGCAACAAAAAGTTTCTTACAAAAAGACTGTCGAGGCTTACCAACACCAATCCTTCTGATGTCGATAGATCGCCCTCCACTCGCCTTGATTGGCGACCACGAAGAGGATGCCTGGAAGAATAGGACAACGAGAATGTTGGCGTATCCCATGGAAGGTCCACTGGTCATTTTTGACAAGGCAAATTGAAGACGAGCACCCTTGACCCAGTCTATTATTTAAGCTAAACAGACAAGCCTGGACCCCGTCACATCAAGGAATTGGGAATAGTCACGCATTAGTATGGAACGAGCTTTGAAGTACGTGAGGATGTCCAAGAATAGTGAGGTGACGAACAGTGTTTTGTGAATCAGGCGGTCCCATGCTGGAGGATTGCTGCTCTCAATTGGTGCCTATCACCGTCACCGTCCTTTTCTAAGATAGGTTGTAACCAAAAACCCCACAGATCACTCTAAGCAATACATTCCTTGGTCTGGGAGTCAATACATCCGACGACGAAGGCGTCGAACTTCGTTCGTGTTTCATCGTTTCGCGCAGTATGCAATTCCGAAACTTGGAGGCCTTGTCACCACCAATCAGTAGCCTAATCAACGGCTAACGAGAACTTTCCAATCACCTTCAACATGCAGATATGAGAGAAATATCAGGGCAAGTACGCTATCCAGTTACCTTCTCGAACTGAATAAATAACATCATTGCTCCACTTGCACGCGGATTCAACTGGCCAACGCCTTTGATTTCAAACCACTATCTCGGGTTGCACCAAGCTCGTAAACGTGGTCCTGGTAACCAAGAATTGTGTGGCGAATATCAAACAAGCCCTAGGTGTAGCGTGGTGCGACTTGTGTTGCCTCGGACTGGGCACCCATAAATGTGTTACGCAAGCGACAGCGTAGCTCGAGGGTTATCACATCTTGCATGTCCTTTGTACCGAGATTTCTTGGAGGTATTTGGAGCAGGGCTAGATGATCTCAAGGAGATGGAGACGCCTCGTTCCTTCCAGTGAGTGTGATGTGTCCTTTGCCTGGACAATCGAATAAGTTGAGAAGCGCAATCCAAGATAGCCAATGTAGGGACCTGTTGAGACAGATACCAACAATCATGGTACTGAAGAAATCGACTCGAGCTCAGAGTTTGTTAATGATTTGTCCAAACTTTGGGCCGTCCAAACTTCCCAGTATCATCTATCAGCACAATACTTCGCCAACCAGCACAACAGCATTGCCTGACTTGCCCACACAATTTTGTCGGTGTCCAATTGCAACCCTGACTCGGTTTGGGTCAGCGTATTCGCCTTGTTCGCCCGACATCATGATATATAGCATCCGTACGTCTTGTTACCTGGAGGCTGTTAAGCCATCTTACTATTAGGCGGTTCGCTTCCCTTACACCGCACCGAACGAATACAGATTCACTAGTCTCGGCGGCCCACGATGTTGCGAAGAGCCGATGGCGCACCAATTGTGCTCCTCCGATATTGGGTTATCTACTCCTACTTCTCCTACTTCTCCTCCTCCTCCTCCTCCTCCTCCTCCTGCTGCTGTACTACCTCCACATTGTGTTCGGTTACTTACAAAATTACCGCGCTGGGTTCCTTATATTTTCTAGCCTGAAGATACATATAGATGTTGTCCACTAATTCATCAGAATATGTGGTCTCGAGACTCAACGGCCATCACAAAAGGGGCTCAGTTTCTGTCCCAGTTGTCAACATCCTGTTTTGAGTCTAGAGAATCAAAGTACTTTTTGGCTCGAGACGTTCATCCATCGTACGTCACAGCTCCACTCGTTTTTTTTTATTTTAAAGCAGTTACTTTGTCCCCATCGCCCTGTCTGCTTGGACGCCTTTGTGTTCAGACCCTTCCAATCGCAGTATTACTGCGGCGCTATCACCTGTACGGTAGTCTTTTCGGTTTCTCTCTGTATTAGATCTGAACCGTCTTGCATATGCTGTATGTAGCCGTGAGTTCATACATTTGAACCGACTTCTACCAATTACCGTCTAGAGTCGTGAAAACTCGTCGTTTGTGAGGTGTCGCCACATATGAGAATTGGACCTTGGTGATGCAATTTGTTAATGATCTGCGCTGATTACTTTTGGTCTCACAAGTGGTTCAGCTACGTACTACATCATCATTTACCCCAAGAGACTGCAAAACAAGGGAAAACAAGCCATTGCGCCGCAACACCTTTG
Organism: Termitomyces sp. T73sscA; assembly: GCA_017657235.1. Lineage (NCBI taxonomy): Eukaryota > Fungi > Basidiomycota > Agaricomycetes > Agaricales > Lyophyllaceae > Termitomyces > Termitomyces sp. T73sscA. The sequence continues at coordinate 3,214 of JAGGAP010000570.1, forward strand.
AAACCAGTCTTTTTTAGGTCCTTTCTTCTAAAATGTCCACCGCGTCTCTTACAAGAACACGTTTTTCTTTTATCACGCTCTCAACATCCTTTGCTGGAGCTCCAGTCTACCTGTTTCGGGCTTAAAACCTTAAAGCTTAAAGCGCAAATTACGTACTGCGAAATATTCGACAACGCTCGTCCTCCATGATTTCGCCAATCCCAGTAACGGCGTTAAATTTTGAAACCATTACTCAATCCTTTGCTCAGACGCAATGTCAGAGGCATCAAGATCGGCTCAGGACAAGACACCTATATGCCAATCGTCCCACCGAAGGAAGAAGTGCCGTCCATTTAATGGGGACCGTTTATATTTATCAATCCTGACGATTGGTGGTCCTCATACCCCATTTTGGTGTCGACACCTACTTTGACAACCAACGCACCGGAATCTATCTTCCCAAAAGAAAGGGCATGTCCTTGCAAATCCCACTTGGTGCATTTGCTCACTAGACACTCCTAAACAGTACTCGACGGCTCACAAGTTTAATGACAATCCAATCAGTAGAGAATCCAAAGTTCATCCATGTTTAGACCCTGAAATGTCGGACTATGCTGGTTCTCATGTTACGGAGCTGCCAGTAGGCAACGTATGGGTCATCACACTCGAGCACAACCGCAGAGCATACAACATAAAATACATTACTTACTAGGAGTAACAAATAGTTACCCCCGCTTCTTAGCTCAATAGTGTAGCTTGCTGACGGCCAAATTTTACTTATTCATTTATGTTACGGAGCATGTCAATTTGTTTCGCGGAGTCATTGACCTTTGCAAAGTTATATCCCAGGCGGGTACCCGACATTTTGGTTGTTATATATTATAATGGCACTAATACGCGGAACACTGGCGCAATTCTTATCGAATATTGCTCCGATGATGTACTAGTACACTGCAATATCCATAGCATCACATGTACAAGGTTTTCATTCCAAGTTTTCGTAAGTCAATGCTATCCAGAAAAAGTATACCTACTCGTCAAACTTGTCAACACGAATGATATCCAGTAAGTTTTCCGAAGGCTGCTTTGCACTTTCCGAAACAAACTCAAGCAAGCTCTCAAACACTTCATTGCGCTGCTTAAATCGGTCAGCCGTCAGCTTCGAATTTCTCGCCGTCGCAGGAGCAGCCGGCGAAAGACGCAGTTCCTTCTCCCGTGGATCCTCGGCCTCCAGCAATGCCTTTACGTTCAGAGCTCCAGGTACTGCCGGAAGCTCGTAGTCCTCATGAAGTTTGTTGGTCCATGCATCCTGATCTGACTCGGGCTCGGGCTTGGGGGAATGCGAGCGTGAACGTTTTCGCGGCGGATAGTTCTCATTTTCGTCCTTCATCTCAACATCACCGCCACTTCTTTCGCCGACTGTACCAGGATTTGAGGAGTCCACACTTGTAGGCAGCAGAGGTGTCAATGCCATCGGTGAGGGCAAAGGTGATGAAGTACTGGGTAAGAGGAGATGCGTGAGGAGGGAGCGGAACGTTTCGGTTTCTTTGGCGTTGCTATGGTCTACAACGGCTGAGACGTCTGATTGGAGGAAGTTCAGAGCTTCCATGGGGGCCGCGTCCTCGCACATCTCGCGGAATCTGTAGACGAACAATGATTGAGTAATGAAGATGGAATGGTAATCAATCAACACACTGTTGCTGTCGCAGTTTAAACGTGGCACGACGAATGACTTCCTCTGCCCCAGCCCTGGGGCGAGATAAGTTTTAAGCGGTGAAGGGCGATCTGAAAAGACAGCGCACCTAACCAATGTCATCTGCCATAGATCGTCCATCCTCTCCTCCTTATTCCCTTTCTCTCCAGTATGTTCTGTTGTATCTTTGACACCCACATTTCCACCATGAAGGAAGACCGTCCTCGTCAAAGAGTTGTACACGACCTGGTGAGCATAACGGGGCTGCGGCTGATTGACCGGGTGCAGTTCATAGGTAGAGCTTGGCGACATCACATGGGGCGGTCGCGGTGAAATCTGGGTCCACGTTCCTGGTGTTGAATCGTACGAATACATCCAATTTGGTGCTTCGGAGGCTATGGTTGTAACGACGCCATCCGCTTGCTGATTCCTCGTCAAGCCGCAAAATCTAACGAGTATAAGAAATACAGAGTCTACTGGCTTAATATCACAAACTTACACATAGAGCTCCCGCAAACTGGGGTCTATCACTGCACGCTGAGTGAAGGACGAATTTGGACCTCCTGCAGCTGAGATGTTTAAAAAAAGCTCTGTCGCGGTGTTTGTAGCGATATCGTAGGCGAACATATCACAAAGATATTTGTCGTCCCGCTGGCCTGCGAAAACGTAAAGAGTACGAGTCAAAGGCTCCAGAACCATTGAATGTCCTGTACAAGATTGGGATACAGGCATGAAGATGCATAGACTAAGAACACACCAGACCGAGAAGGGATCACGGAAGGAGAAGCAACTGCAGGATCTGCAATTCTGTTGCCAATAACCACTTCAGGGCGAGCAGGCGGATTGGAGATGAATCATACTTACTGAAGTGATTTCCATTTGCTCAACCGGATATTGTAGCTGAATAGTCCAGAGTATTTCACAGTATCCCAATCGCCATCCACGATCCTGCCTCCAAAGACATAAAGAATTTGTGTTTCACTTTCTAAAACCATTTGGTGATCAAATATCAACGGAGGGCCACCTTGAGACTGTCTTGATTGAGCACACAAATGACTTTAGAAGGAACATTCATTCGATACTCACTGCAGTATCAAAAGAGAGGAAATCCCACTTCCCACTGTCCACGCCCCGGGTATGATACCGATAGAATTCTGAACAATATGTACGACCGGGTGTCGACGCAGAATCTCCATTACTACTAGCTTGAGGCATCGGGTCGTCGGTCGCGCCTGCAGAGTCCATATCACTCAACCTTCCGAGCACGTAGATGCTACCGGTTTTGGTATCAAAGACCATCTTGTGACATGAGCGGGCACCTGGAGCATTCTTCTCCTCGGACGTGCTATGGCTGAGGACCTGCCACTTGTCCTCCTTGACATTATAGACCCAGAAATCATCCAAGCTCTTCTCACCGTCCCAGCCTCCGAGAAGGTAGATCATATCGTTGATTGGGTCCATACACATCGCGTGTCCGCCGCGAGGGGATGGTACGTCTCCATCAGCGTTCGTGCCGCGTAGCCGTTTCCACATTGCGTATGGTTGGGTACCATGGAGGTATGAATCGAATAGACTTGTCTTTGACATGAGAACAAGGGTGTCGTCTGCTTGTTTCCAATCGCCTTGTAGAACGACGGTCTCGTATAGTTTCGTTACGAGGGGATGTTCGAGTTGGATACCAGACCGAGAGAGTATGGACTCGTAAGGCGATAGGAGTCGGCGTTGCCGGAGGTGTTTGAGCACATGGCGTAAAACAGTACTTTCTCGATACTTCAGATGCCGGTTATTCGATGGCCTGGTCCGAAACTGTTATTGACCAACCTCGTCGTAACTCTGTCGGACTCGTTCCACATATGCTTGCTCATTTATTCCTGTTAGGGAAACATGCCATATCGAAGTATGGAAGCTCTGTCCATGTGCGCTGGCCATGTGACTTGAGTACCATGATTGGACAAGTTGTTGTACTTACGATATTGGTATTATCTTTATGTATCGCGTTGGAAAACAAATGCCTGCATTGTTGACTTGCTTGATAGGAAAGGTCTCTGGTGTCGTGTCATTCTTGAGATATGCGTGGAGAACTTCTCTTCACCAAGGCCAACATATATCTTGAAGTCTTTCATATTGCACGGATGAGCTAGACGAGGACATGGACATCACGGAAAGAAGGTAAAGCTAGTCCACATACGTTTGGAGAACTAGATCATTGATATCAACCGCACCGAATGAATAAGAGTTATCAAGGACCCGCACCTTTCCAAAAGTTATTGTCTCTACCAGTCAACACCGCGTCAGTTTGTAAAACCAAACATACAATCAACATCGACGCAACTGAGCACAGCCATAGTTTCCAGTCGGAGGGTTATCCATTGATTCGCGTTGTTCTGGGAATTGCTACTCCATCGACTAGACTGATCGGTACTTCTGTCCACGAGAATGTTTTCTGCGACGTAACGTCCGCTATGAGGAGATGACCCTGCAATCGAGTACTCCAGTGACACTATAGGTTCAGTAGGCTTATCCCCGCCTGCGAACATGCTATCAGTCAGTCGTGATACAAGCTTGCGTGTCAGCAGTCGCGTCGTTCGACTCGTGGAGCCATGTGTGACTTGTCACACTTTGCTTGACTCGACATACTCCTGCGCGCTTTAAGCACTAGTTCGAGGGTGACCGTGAAAGCGCGCGTCGTACAGTGATACCTCGTTTTCCCCCCAAGGGAAAGAATTTCGTCAGATCCAGGCTAGGCGCTCATCAACTGAACGCCATCCGCACAAGTATACCGAGGCAAATAAATAAATCAGCCTTGCAAGATCCAAGTCCCCATACATCCAATCCCGATCCCATCCCAATCCCATCCCAATCCAATCCAATCCCAATCCAATCCCAATCCCAATCCCAATCCCAATCCCAATCCCAATCCCAATCCCAATCCCAATCCCAATCCCATCCAATCCAATCCAATCCATCCAATCCAATCCCAACCAATTCTAACTTATCTACCGACTCAAGCTCAAGAAAACCCTTGTGAATCAAATGACCAGATACGATACGATACGATACGATACGATACGATACGACGAGTGAGGTAGCCTGGTTCCGGTTCCGGTTCCGGGTTGTTGGTTACACAACTACCTACCTACCTACTTATACGCGAAAAAATAGACTTGGGGGGGGGGTGGGTTTGGTTCTCAAGACGCAAGTGACACACGTGATAGTGAGTGAGTGGCAACGTAACGTGATAAGAAAAGAAAGGGACCAACTACTGGGAGGGGCAGAGAGAGAGTATATTGCAATGTGAGAAAAGAAACAAACCTCATTAGTGAGCGACTCACACACACACACACACACAAGAAAGGAGTAGGAAAAAAAACAACACTTGTTATATAAGTAAAGACACAAACACAATCACAACTGAACACGGAACAGGGGGGGACAGGGGAACGTGGAACGTGGTACGAGAACCTGGGAAAGAAAAAATGAATAAAACAAGATAATAGTTGAAAGTGGAGTGGGTCGAGTTGAGTTGAGTAGCGCGCAATGCGCCAACCAACCAACCAACCAACGATTAATAAGTACTGCATGCTGGGGACAAATAAGGAAGAGAATAGCACTGAGAGAGAGAAAGTATATGAACCAATCAATGCCCACACGACACATAAACACCCATAACCCAACCAACTCATGAAAACGACGGTGGCGGTCTCGACGAGCCATCTCTCGGCGGTTTCACGCGGAACGACGCAGTAATACACACATGGCTTGCAACTCCATCAGCACACACACCACACCACACAAAAGCACGTACTCTGATGGAAAATGCGCATTGGGGAACCCAACGACTTTTTCGAGATACCCCTTATCCACCTCCCCCAACGCATTATTGACAGCCAAATTCGCCGTCGTGTACCATATATAATCAATCGAACCCTGAAAGGTCGGTGTGTAATTAGTCAACGGGGGTTCGCCCGCCCCGGGCGCGGCGTACACGCTCTTCAGGCCCAGCCGGTGCCTCATGCCCTCCGTAGTGTACTTGCCGTACTTGTGTCCGAGAAAGTCGGCGTGCGACGGGGACAGCTGGCCTGTCGAGACAAACTCGTACAGACCCGACTCGGGGATAGAGTTGAAATCCCCACAGACGATCATGGGGATCTTTGACCCGTCCGCATAGTGCGGTGCGGGTCGGGGAGGGAGGGGCTTTGATGATGATGATGTGGATGTAGAAGGGCCATCAGGATCGATAGTGCCACCGCCACCGCCTCCCCCGGGGTCGGCCTCGTCGCTGTTGGTCGGCTGAGGAGGCGGGGGTGGATACTTTGCAAAGTTTGTTGCAATCTTCTCAACTTCGTCGAGGAGGAGAGCGGCCTGGACGAGCTTTACGTCGCTGAACGCGGGGTCCCAGTCGAGATGGGCATTCGCAACGATAAAGCGGGTGTGAGTCTGCTTGTCTTCCATGAGACACACAATGGCAATGTTGTCCTTTACGAGGACACGGTTGAACATGTCGTCCGTCTTCTCAAAGTCGGGTCGCTGCATCGCCACGGTGCTAAACTCGATGTGCTGTGTCTCGACGAGAGTGTATCTGGGATAGAATTAGCAGAGTGTGATAGCTCGAGGCTAGACGCACTTGGATGCCTTGTAAAAGGTCGCACAGCCATCTACTTGTCTCCGCTCAGTGTCCTTCTTGGTCTTGTACCGAGACTTGGGCCAATGGAAGCCGTCGTAACCACGGGCCTGGAGATGGGGCAGAAAGTAATCCTCGTAAGCAGCGCCGTCGACCTCTTGGAGACACAAAAAGTCTGTTTCATGGCTCTTGAGTTCCTCGAGGACGAGGCCCTTGCGGTAGTCCCACGTCAACGCCCACGCAGGCGTGTACCCATACAGCTTTTCGGTCGCGTACTTTTCGCAAAGAATGTTGTAGCTTAGGACGCTGATAGTCTCTGTGTACGGATCGGACTGGATGAGTTCCTCTTCTGCAGGGGAGAGGAGATTCTTCAAGACGCGCTTGGGTGGTGGCGGGGGGACAGGACACGAGTCGCGGAGGTAGGAAATAAGGGCGGTTGTGCCGTCTTTCTGGACGAGTTGTTTGAGAGAGGCATCCAAGGGGTTGCCTTCGATGCCGAGAGTCTTGAGCTGATGGAGGGTGCCGAATTCTGGAGGGATGGTGGTGATCTGGTTGTCAAAGAAATAAAACTCTTTGAGCTGGGTGAGCATGCCGAGTTCGGGGGGGAGTGTAGTGAGATGGTTGCCTGAGAGGTCGAGGAGTTCGAGATGGCGGAGCTTTGCGAGCTGGGGGGGCACTGTGGTGAATGCATTGTGGTTGAGATAGAGGTTGATGAGAAAGTCGAAGCGGAAGAGGCCAGAAGAGGGAGGGAGATTCTTGATGCCGCCGCCGCCCATGTCGAGAGAGACCCATGCGTTGTCTGGGGGACGGATGGAAGTGGGACGGGGGGCCTTGACGGGGGCGACAGTGGAAGAGGGGTGGTTGGCGGCTGGGGACGATTCGAGGTCTGGGTCAGGCTTGACATGGTTTGGGTTTGTGATTGGGATTGCGGCCTTTGGGACGGTGCGAGAGGCCATTGCGCTTGTGCGGGCGCGGTGAAAGGGCTCGCGGGAGGAGCGGCTGATCTGTGGGGGGTCAGAGTGGGACAGGGCGGTGTTGACGTGAGACAGACCTCGCACTTGAGGAGCTGCTGCTGCCAGTGCTGGGAGAGGACCGGGGGTGGGGCGGCGACGGCGGCGGCGGGGGAGCTCACGTGCTGCTGGAGGGGGGGCGAGGGGTAGTGGGGCTGGTGGTGGTGGGGGATTGGAAGATGGTGGGGGTGGTGCTGAATGCTGCCGTTGGTGTAGATGGTGTAGCCCTGGGACGCGGGCGGTGGCCCGACGGGGGCCTGCGAGCCAGGGGGGCCGAGGACCGGGTGGTGGGGGCGCGGCCACGACGGCTGGTCGTGGTGGTTCGCCAGCTTGTGGGCAATTCCAGGCGACTGCTGCGGGTAGTACATTGCATCAAGCGCGGGGCGGCGAGCGGGCAGACGATGAGCACAAAGGACGCGCGTGGGAAGCTGACTCAGCTGATGGCTGGCAGACGAAAAGCTCAGCCCCGCCCCGCCCTCTCCAATGACTGTCTACCAAGCGACTGCGTCTGCGCCCGTCAACATTGCCTGCATAAAGTCTGCCGTCTGCTCCATCCCCTGCTGCTGCTGACCCCGTCACAGGTACTGGGGCAAGCGTGACACACTCCTCGTCTTGCCCACCAACTCGTCACTCTCCGTCACCCTCGACCAGGATCACCTCCGCTCCACCACCACCTCGCGTGCAGACCCCGCTTTTACCGCAGACCGCCTCTGGCTCAATGGTGCCGAACAGCCGATCACTGGACGCATCGCGACCTGCATCGCCGCCATGAAGCGCCTGCGCAAACAAGAGGTCGACGACACGCCCCCACTGTCCACCTACCACGTCCACATCGCCTCCTTTAACAACTTTCCCACCGCCGCAGGCCTCGCCTCGTCCGCCTCTGGCCTCGCCGCGCTTGTCGCCTCCCTCGCCCAACTCTACGAGCTCCCAGTGTCCCCGTCTGCCCTCTCCATCATCGCCCGCCAGGGCTCGGGCTCTGCCTGCCGCTCTCTCTACGGCGGCTTTGTCGCCTGGGAACAAGGCACTGCCCCCGACGGCTCCGACTCTCTCGCCGTCCAGGTCGCCCCGCAGTCCCACTGGCCAGACATGCACGCCCTCATCTGCGTCGTCTCCGACGACAAGAAAGGCACCTCCTCCACCAGCGGCATGCAGCGCACCGTCGAAACCTCTGCCCTCCTCCAGCACCGCATCGCCCACGTCGTCCCCCAACGCATGGCCGCCCTCTCCGCCGCCATCCACGCCCGCGACTTTGACGCCTTTGCCCGCATCACCATGGCCGACTCGAACCAGTTCCACGCCGTCGCCCTCGACACGGAACCCCCCATCTTTTACATGAACGACGTCAGCCGCGCCATCATCGCCCTCGTCGTAGAGTACAACCGCCTCGCCATCGAGGCAGGCCAGGGCCGCAAGGCCGCGTACACGTACGACGCCGGCCCCAATGCCGTCATCTACACGCTCGAGGAGAATGTCAAGGAGCTCGTCGAGCTCATTCTCAAGTACTTTCCTCAGCGCGAGGGATCGTTCAAGGATGTCTTTGGGCTTTTTGATGGTGTTGATGTCGCCCACGTCGCCGGCAAGACCGTCAAAGGCTTCAACGACGCGGTCGCCAAGAAATTTGAAATCGGCGCCGTCAAGGGTTTAATTCACACGCGCGTTGGAGACGGTCCAAGGGCTCTAGGTCCCGAGGCCGCGCTCCTTGGGCCCGATGGCCTACCACGCGCCTAGCTACTATTTATATACCCTAGTATAAGGAAAGGACTCGTGCGAAAAAAAATTTTATTGCGTCACTACTACCATGGCACTGCGCGCTCTCCTGCGTCTTCAGCGGACTGCCCTCTTGTCCAGCCGTGCCGTCTATTCTGCGCGTTCCTACTCTACAGCCGTGCCCTTTGAGCTAGCCTTGGACGAACCGTCCGCCGTGTCCTCCAAACTTGACCCGTCAGACATTGCTTCCACGCCTGGACACGCCAAACCCATCTTGGAAGAAAAGAAGACGCATGCATCCGGTTCGTTCACCATCCACCTGCTATAGGCACCTGACGTATCCTCCAAAGACGCACTGCTCCCGCTGAGACTCCCTGCGCCTGAAGGCAAGAAATTCTCCCAGTGGTTCGCACCTGAAGAGTTTCACAACTATATCAAACCGCTGTACCAGCGTGGCTGGCAGCTGGTGTTCTCTACCACGTCTCACAACGTCGTCACTCATGTACTCGGAGAGAGAAAGTTTACCTTTCGAGATTGGAAGGACGGCATGAAATTCATCAACAGTCTCAGCGACATTGCAGAACAAGAACACGTACGTCCCCGTGTCTCTCCACCAAAAAACTTATCCATTTTGATTTCAATTCCCAGCACCACCCATACACCATAACAACGCAATATAAAAACCTAATCTACATAACCCTCACACTCCGTACCACACACGCACTGCGATGCAACTGGGTCGGCGAATCCATTCACGCACCCGGTGTAACCCGGCGCGACATCCGCTTCGCCATCCTCCTCGAGGATCTCTACACTACCCACTTTGGCGGCGGCACACCGACCGTCCTGCCCGCGCTCACCGGACAGCCCCCGATCAACGTCATCCACAAACTACTCAACCTCCCCGCGCGCAAGCTCCCGCACTACTGCACCGCATGCGGCGACCGGCACCCGCCCGCCGCCGCATGTCCCACGCGCGACACCGACGTCGACGCCGACGCCAGCACCGGCGCGAGCGGCGTCTCGCTGCGGAGGTTCCTACCCATGTGCTTCAAGTGCCGTAGGCGCCATGCGCCGATGGCCGTGTGTCCAAAGGATAGGGATGTGTATGTTAGCATGCCCAATGCGCCGTGTCCGAATTGTGGAGGCGAGCATTGGTTGCAGGATTGTAGAAAGCCCCAGATCCCTGTCGAGGAGGCAAAGTCTATGATGCTACCAGTGTCGGTGCGTTGTTTTGTTTTCGTTTTTTTGGTCGGTTTGTTGATTTGTGTTGACAGTCGGATATGACTTTGGAGAGCTAGGCGCAGAGAGCCTCTCTTTGAGTAGCGAATCTGAGCTCACTGGTGCAACTCGTATAGTTAAAATACACATTTAATCTCGTATCGACGATATTTATTTATCCCCAAACAAACTTGCGAATCGCATCGAGATTCCCACTCGATTCGTCCGGTATCTCGAGTTTACACACAGCAAGATCTTGCTGCATATGTGCTTTTCCCGTTGTGCCAGAAAGAGGCGTGATCCCTTCATGTTGGGCAAATTTGAAAACAGCCTGTTCGGGCGTGCACGAAGAGGCAGTCGCGATGGCAAGGATAGCGGCGTGTTTCAGGAGAGTCGGGTTCCCCGTCAACGTCCAGAACGACCTGAAAAAATTTCATCTAGGCCTGGCTATGTAGATCCGCCCAAGATGCACGCACTGGTACATGACGTTGTTCGCTCTGCAGTATCTGTAAACGGCACGGTCCCACTCGTTCTGCTCACACCACCGGTTCTGTACCACCTGCACCTTCCTCTCGCGGCTCAGCGCAAAGAGGAGGTTGACGTCGTAGGTGTTGCTGACGCCTATCATGCGGACTTTGCCTTGGTCCTGTAGAGTTATTAACGCACGCCATGCTTCGAGCGTCTGCTCTAGAGTCCTTAATGGGGAATGAAGCAGGTAGCTGTCTAGGTATGTCGTCTTGAGATTCGTAAGGGATTTTTGAAAGGACGATTGGATTTGGTTGTGGATTGTATCGTTTGGGTTGTATGGGAGGGGTAGCTTTGTATCGTGCCCTTTGATGGGAGTGTACCTGTTTAATAGTGAGTAAGTACAAGTACTGCGCAAGGTTACTACTTACTTGGTCTGAATGAACAAGTCTTCACGTTTAACGCCGTGTTCGTTCCGCAAGACTTCAAGCGCTTCCCCGACGAGATCTTCACTGATCCAGGTCAGACTTTTGTACGCGACCAGTAAATCAATAAGCGTTCTAACCGGTAATGTTTAGGCTGACACGCTACGCGTGTAAGTTAGAAAAAAAAAGAACTGGGCAGATGGTACGACGCAAAGCGACAAATACCCGTATCGATCGCACGAAAACCCTGTAAGACAGCGCTAACGACTAGAGCGGTCGTTTCTTCCTTCTTCCTAACGTTCATCGTCCGTTAGTCCTGCTGTTATCGGTCGAGATGGAGGATACCAAGCAGTTCCGTAGATTATCTTTGATGCTATTTGCATTTTTGTACGTCGTGTCGTGGCGGTGATAGTTTGAGGCGCTCAACGCGTCACGATGACACACTTTGGCGTGACCAGATTCAGTCAGGATTCCTATCTATACATGGCACCCGAGTTGACCTTGCAACCCTCGTTTTTTTTTTCGCTTCCAAGCTCGCTCGAGTATAAGAAGACACCAATCTGAATGACAATGGCGTCGCCATAGTCAAAGAGTTCTCTGATCAAAGCTCTCCTTTGGCCTTGGTTTTTAAAAGAAGAGATCTCGAAAAGGATGTTCACGCATGATGACCACTATTCAAGCCACGTCCGTGATTCTCTCCGCTACAACGCGTCTAGATCACCCCACATTAACCTATCGCGTAAAAAAGCACTACCACATGTCGCTGCATTCGTTTCTTCCACTTTAGTAGCGGCGTCTTTCTCGATCCCTGCGACAATCGCCAAAGCTTGCCGCTAAAGAAAAGTATCTCTTTCATTGGAAAAGCGGCAAGCCACCGACCTCGAAGTCGAGGTCGAATCGGAGGACGCGATCATCGCTTTCCAGACGAAATTGTAGGAAAATTCTCGCATCGACAGTGGCAATAGATCTAGTGGTTCCTTTCATAAAGCCGAAATCGAGACCTTCTATTTACCCACGCATATCCAGCCTTTGGGTTTCAAATCTTTGCCAGAGTTGTTCTCCAGTGGGCCTGCACGAGCGTGCAATATTTTGCCCGAGAAAGGGCCAAGAAGATAGGGGTCAGTGTCAGAAAGTGCCTCGAAAACAAGCTAGTTGAAGAGCTGGCGGATGCATCTGAATCCATCGCTAGTCTTTTACCCCCGGCTTGGCGGAGGCTGGTTGCCAAAAGTCCAAAAGGTCACCTTGTCATTAATGTAAGTAAGTGCAATCTTCTCAAATATATGTAGACTGAAATCAGATTCTTTTCAGTGGTCAAGTCCCACCTTTCCGCGGTTAGAATCACCGCAAATCGAATACAAGTTTAGTTTTGTTCGTTCCGATGGCAATCTTATGTCTGTCGGTGAATTCGTTGGTCAGATCGCCAACATATACGACTTTTGGTTTCGTTGTGATTTTGTAAGCCTCCTACAACCTTGTGCGGTGTATAGTCTCTTATGCTTTTCTGTTCAGGATCGTCTTTACAAGAACAAGTTTTCGATTCGTGCCGACACGATGCGTCTGCGAGAACTGATTCTTGTCGACAAAAAGGAGGACCTTTGGAAAGTTGAAGCCGGTTATTAGTGGACTAATTTACCATGATGAGTATGCACGGTTCCCTGTTCTTGATTTGTATACCACAACAGCTTTTACTAACAAGTCGAGGTTCCAGGCCTTTATAAGCGCAACCAGATTCAAGCCACGGTGTCATTCTAGATATTTCATTGGCATGCAGGTCTCGAGACTTGTTTTGCTTTGTCAACACGTAGGAGTTACTTATTCTACGCCGATTGAACGATTGCATGACCAGCAAATTCACAAAACGGTGGTTGGTTGTGAGTACTACGTCATCATTGGTTTCTGCACTAGAACAAGCAGAGCTCGTCTTCACCAAGTTGGCGGCAACTAGAACCGATACAGATTTTCAGGAGAATGATCAATGCAAGAAAGACATGACTTACGTCCCGCCAACACCCTGTAAAATTGGTCCACAACAAGTCCAGTTTCCGGTTTTGGGGCCTAATTGGAAAGAGGAAGAGAAGAAGCGTCAACACTAAACCAACCAATGATCAGGATTGTTACTACATTCATCCTATACATAAACGTGATGAACATAGATGAAATATCGTAGAATGAGCCATACGTACAATTCTATTAGCACCTGGAAAGTATCTCAACTGAGCAATCGACAATTATTCAAATGCCAAAACGCTCACAGTGATGGACTGTCTTGGTTGAACAAGCTTCTTTGCCGGGCGCCGCAAGGGTAGATGAGCCCATGAGCGCAACAATGAAGGAGATGGCGACGAAACGAGCTTCGAACATGGTCAAGAAGAGAAAAGCTGGTGCCTCCATACTTCAATGGATGTAATCATTTATAGTTTCGTTGCTGTCAGATTCACATCCATTGAGCTCAGAGCTACCCTGACATGGACATCCGGCCTGTTCGGATTTTTTTTTTTTTTTTCGCTGGGATTGAACAAACTGGGGGTCATCTTAGTGCAACCGACGGAGCGCGTGTTGAGGATGATCACTACCCAGAGGAAAAACTCATAGCGACTACAGAACGACCCTTTCGAAGTTGTTCCGTTTCTCTTGTCAGAACACGTAATTGCGCCTTGCCGAGATACATATTCAGGCGCCGAGTATAAGACCAAGGTGTGATGCTTACATATCACCGGGCGACCAATAGGTACATTGAAGCAATGTGCATGGACGCCGCGAGATTTGAACAGAGATTGCAGGACCATCATTGGGTCTCTGGACTGTCATTCTTCCAAGAAAAAACACCAACAAGTAAATCATAGTATGAGACGACTGCAACCATTACATTCCATGGCAGTCTTCTTCGGAGGCGCTAAGCCGATGACGACCTGTACTGTGTATTAGCAAAGCGCCGCGCTGGTAGTGATGTGCCTGGCCTGGCTTAAGGGCCCTGGCTCAGAAGACATGTGCGAGACTACATTCATGGAATGGAGGTTTTGACTCACAATGCTATCTCCAGCGGAGAGCCTCATCAACAGGAGTGATCTGCTTGCTTGGGGAACAACTCGCCCTTGATGGATTCCTCAAGTTGGTATCGTGCGTACTCTCGGTAACCCATCCATGACCCTCAAAAACAGGAGATTCGGACAGACCGAAATCAGAAACATTATCCTTGTCAATAGAATCCAGGAAGGAATGCAGGTGCCTTGCCGTACAGTTGGACCGAGTTGGGGATGAGGAAGAAAAGAAGACAGTAACCCCGGTCACTGGGGCCCAAGAATCGATTGGCAACGAAAATAAGTATTGACTTGTCGTGACAATGGTGACTATAGCTTCCATGCAGACCCATGACCATCCAATGCATTGGCTTTCACTGCCGGGCCCCTCCACGCTGTCACTGAACACGGTCGCGACAGATCTGGACCGTCAAGGACTTGCGACCAATATGTTTTAGGTGTCTTTCCTGTTTTCAATTTGGTCCTGAAAAAGACTACCTCATCTACAAAAAAGACTGTACCATGTCAAGCAAGGTGTGTCACATGACAGTTGTAAGCCATCTGCAGGTATGTACCATGTATGGTGACATCAGGCTGCTAGGAGCCATGTAAGGCACAACCTGCAGAGTATGAACCATGTCTGGTGATACTAGGCTGCTACATCTTATACATAGTATTAGAAAGCAGGTGTCACC
>JAGGAP010000571.1:0-18041 GCA_017657235.1 Termitomyces sp. T73sscA
CTTGCTAGAGGCATGTGTTTCTCTTCTTTTTGGAATAACAACTGTTTTTGCCCTTGGTGTAGTAACCTTAGGCATGCCGGGCCAAGACCCAGGCAGTGCAAAACTAATGTTTCTTTTGTTTGGACTCCTTATGGAGACCTAAAAGTGTTTTGTCTTTGTGTAACAAAAGCCCCCTTAGGGTGGGCTCCAGATGATGCAAATTTTATTAGTTACTAGTAATTAAAGCTTGAAATAATACAATAAATATTATAAGCTTTGATGCAGTTACTATTGAATCCTGAGATCAAGGGTTCAAGTCACACACAACACACACCTTTTAAGATAGTGAAATGCAATAGTTTATTTGGATTTTGAAAACAGTTTAATTCATACTAGGTTGAATTGTTAAAACTTTATTTCTATTTCCAATGCCACTAATCAATTTCCCTGAAGTCAATCACAAGCTCCTTAGCCTAAGATGTCCACTCCCTGGGGACTCCAAGCCATGGCAAGCTGATTGCTTGCCCAACTTCCCCAATTTCTCCTCCTTTTATACCTTTCCCTGCATGCACAGACCTATTGTTGGTTGCGCATGACCATCTGGCTATATCATACCCAATGTGCTTGTTGTGTGCTTGGCATAGTCTCGATGCATTCTGCCCAATGGTTTAGCTGCACTTTCCAGCTAATTGTTTCCTCATGATTCCCAGCCTCCCACCTTTTTATTTTGCCTTCTTTATGTGTTTGGGTGGCCTACCTGGGTATTTTGGGAGTTTTGTAGTGCATGGGTTGGTTTGGTGGGTTGAGGGAGATGTGTTGTTGCAGTTGTGGGGAGCAGGAAGTACAAATTGTCAAAGGTTTGATGTGTTAATCACAGATTATTGATCTATGATTATTATCTTGGCACCATACAGCCACAATCACCCATCAGCTCAGCTAAATGCCCCTGATAGTGTTTGTGCTGCTTTTTAATTCCCCAATGTGGCTGCTAAGCATTGTCGTACTGGTGCACTGGGTGTTTCTTTTCTGAGGTATGTTTCCTTTGTCTACAGTTTTTGACTTCTGCTTACAGTTTTCAGCAATTTTATGGTATATTTGGGAATACTACTACCTCTGTCAGTCTCAGGTTTGAGACTGGCATAACACTGTATCTATTGAAAAGTCCATCATGGGCATCACAAACTTGTCATTCAACCTGTCAGCATAGTACTCATTATTGTACACATTGACTTCAACATACTCCTCCTCATCTATGACAACACTTTGGCTGTTGTCCATTTCTTCATCTTTATTCTCTTTATCATCAGATGAAGAGTCCTTCTCATCTCCTTCCTCACACTTTGGCTGTTGTCCATTTCTTCATCTTTATCCTCTTTATCATCAGATGAAGAGTCCTTCTCATCTTCTTTCTCAGAAAGCTTAGCATCTGAGTCTCATGCTGTCTATGCAGCCTGCACAAATTTGCATGGTCAGCTCTTGAATGCAGGCTTTGTTGGGCACTGGTTTGCCAGATGCTCCTCTTGTTCACACTTGTAGCAGTTAAATCTCTTGCCTGCTGTGTCAATCTTTCTCTCTCTCTCTTCTAGAACTTGACCTTGTCCCATAGCTGGTTTGCCTCTCCCAGCAGCCAATTCACTGCTTTAGAAATGGCTAGCTTTCCTACTCAATTCTCTTGACACTTATTCTTCACCATGAACCTTGGATTTGTGTTATTTTCCATGTTGCATTGCTAGGCAAGGAACGTTTCCAACTTATGCAGTTGGGAACTCACCCCATTAGTTACTCTGACTCTACTGTGCTGTTCAAAGTGCTGCACAGTTCTGAATGCCTGTTTATATCAAATGGCATGTGACACAAACTCCTCTATGGAGTTGATTTCATCATCTCTAAGTAGAACTCTTTTCATATCTGCAGATATACCTTTTAGAAAGATTTTGCAGATTGTCCATGCATCTGGGTAAATTGCTATGTTTTGTGCATAGCTGATGAGAGTATCATAAAAGCCCTGCACACCTGATTCTCTGACTATTATCTATGGCCCATTTTGGAGTTATAGGTGTCATATGCATGGGAGTTTTCCAGCTTACTGCTAGTGCAGTAGCTCTAAACACAGGCTCTGGACACACACTAGGACACATTCAGAATTCTATCAATATAGATGGCTCTAGCCACCTAGATTGTTCTTCTACCCCTTGCTCCATCATCCTTGCAGCTGCATGGGAAATCTGTACTATTGAGAGCAATGGCCCATAACTCTAGTTGGCTACTTCAGCCATCTGTCATGCTGGCACATCTCACAGTTCTATAAACACTAAATTCCCTGGCATTTCATGCTGAGGAGTATCTCTATATACCACCAGCAGCTAGAGGTATACCCATTGCTATTCTGCTGGCTACAGATTAGTCAATGCCTGAGGCATTGACTCTGCCTCATTACTATTCTGTCCTACTTTCTGTGGCTGCACACTCATTGTTGCACAGTCAGCTGATGTCAAGTATTGTGCCAGAAGAAGTTGATTGAATTTGGACAGCAGTTCTGTCCAATATTTGTGTTTTTCTAGATTTTGATGTCTATACTAGATTATATCCAATGTAAAAAAGTTCAAAAAAAATGTAATAGATTACAAAGTGTAAAAGCTTAGTTTCACATGCCAGTACTAACTAGTATAAAATGTAAAAGCTAAAGCTTAGATAAGCTTCTACATGGTAATAATAATAATAATCATGTGGTAAAGTATGTGTAAATATAGAAATAAATGTAACAATCAATTACAATAGTTGGGGATACTAGCACTTATTGGCATGACAACCTTGCCATTGGTAGCAAAGTGGACACATCCTTGGCAAATGTACTGCTTCAAGGTGGTACAGTGGCTGCACATCATAGTATGACTCAGTTTACTGCAGAAGTGGCAGAGATTGCTAGTGCTGGAGCTATTGTTGCTGCAAGAGGCAGTAAGATTGGTGGATCATAGTTTTGATATACAAAATAGCATTAGCAACAGCAGTGTTGATTACTATGCTGATAACAGTGTTGAGATCCTCTCTCTTAACAGGGGCCTTGGCAGAGGTGAGCAGCAAAGAGGAAATGGTAGTAGCAGGCACCAGCAATATTGCCCTAGCACACAGCATACCTATACTAGTGTCAGTGCTTTTAACACCCAATTACTTGCTTTATAGATGTCAGCCACATTGTATAGTTCTTCAGAGTAGTGCATGGGTTCCACAATCTCCAGTTGCCTAGCAATTTGAGCCCATAGTGACATGAAGTTGCCTTATTACAAGAGATATTGTTCTTCATTGATATAGAGCTTATCATTTTAGAGAAGGCATCTAGTGACCTTGGTAAACTCCCTATAATAAGTAGAAAATAATTCCAAGTTATAGATGCTACTGTCAAAAGTGTCTTGTATGAGTCTTTAAAGCTTGCCAAGCATGTAGCAGGTAAATTCTTCAGCACTAAAGTTTAGTTTGATTTTCCAATCAGCATAAGTAGTAACACCAGCTGCAGATGCAGCAGGCAGCAGGCCATTGGCAATAGGAGGTGTGAAAGTAAATTTGGGCAGACCAGTCCAGGTCTTGATATGACATTGCTAAAGTGCAGAAACATGTATAAGATACCAGAAGTCAAAAATAAACAATTATACAAAGGCTGAAAACTGTAAGCCTTCTAGTGAACATGTTCTAAAAAGTCTACATCTCTTCAATACACAAATAATCAGAGAACAGAAAAAGAAGAAAAATCAGAAAAAGTGCCAATAAAATCAATAAAGACCCAGTTACTGCTTTGAAAAAGAAAGAAGATAACCCAAAGGAGCTAAGCCAAGTTAGAGGAATCATTCCTGAGTGAGACAGATCATTCTTGAGTGAGACAGATCATTCTTGAGTGAGACAGATCATTCCTGAGTGAGACAGATCATTCCTGAGTGAGACAGATCATTCTTCAGGATATAAATGAAGGAATCTGTTGTCTGAGACAAAAGACAAAAAGGAAGACAAAGCATTTCAGAGAAATGGAATGCTGCCAAAGGAGTTACCACTAAAAGGGGGAAAGGAATAATCATTTCTGATAGGCAGAGGTCAAGTGAAGGAAATCAGCAGTCATGTGTGAAACTAGTCTGTGCACAAAGAAAGTAGTATAAATAGGGTAGTTAGAGGACAAAATAGCCAGGCAATCAATGGACAAAGGCTTGGTAGTTTCCAGAGAATGAATCACTTAGGCTGAAGTTTGTTGAAAACCTTTATATTTCAAAATATTTACATTTTGGAAAGTAATCTATACTTCAACCTATTCATTATCAAGTCTGCGCTTGAGTGAGATTTCTAAGTTATCAAAAAAAGCCCCAGAACTATAAGTAATACTTTAACCAAGTACTACAGTCTTAGCAGTATTGTATAATACATAGTGGCTCCAACTCTTTAAAGTATTGGAAGAGCTTGCAAAGCTTGGATTCTCATTTGGGGGTGGAAAAATAGTTGCAAGGCAGCATATGTTGGACTAGTTCCATAGTGGGTAGCTTAGCAATGCTGGTCAAGGGTGTTGAGACAATGAAGGACAGCAATGAGTGGGTAAGCAGTAGAGATAGTAAGCCCTCAAAGAGGTCTTCAAGTGGGGTTAGAGGAGATGGTGGCATCCAACACTGAATAGCAGCAAGGGGTGATTTAAGCAAGTGGTTGGGAGGAAGGTCATATTCTAGCAAATGTGAGCAGAGGTCTAAAATGTCATCAACAGTGAGGTTGGTGACTGCTTCTTCAAGTTTGTTGGCAAGACTACATGGTAAGGCTTTTGAAAGCTGAAGTAAGCTTAGCTGAGGAATAAAAAGGGAATGGAAAGGGCCAGGTGGTTGTGTTGGCAAGCAGTGCCTAGAAGCTGAGTGAGTAACTAGTGGAATTCTGTCCTATGAAACCCTAGCAGTGGGCTACAATTTAATAAATCTAAAATAGTGCTGTCTGGGTAGGCTGCAACTTAACCTTTTGAGTAAATAGTTTTGTAAGAGTTAGGGCCTAGAAACTTGCTACATGACTTGTTAGTAGGCTGTTAATTAGCGTATTGCTGGCTAGTGGAAGTCAATAAGAAAAAACTCAAAAATATCACTAAGTCTCCGAAGTGAGAACTATTCTCAATTCTTGGCTTTTTTTTGCATAGAAATCTTTGGGAGGCTAGACCAACTCTATATCCATATTTCATAACAACATCACCTTCATTCTTCAACCAGAAATGCCTCAGTATATTCTAAGCTTCATTGATAATGTAGGTGCCAAAGGTCTCAAGAATTAGTGACTCATTGATAGTGTGCCTGCCAAGCACCCTGACAACCCCAATATCTGCTTGGCACTCTGGAACTTCTTTTATGTCCTCAACCACACTTCCCAGCACATGAAGTACTGCAGTGGTATTTTCTCTAGTCATAAACTTGTGCTATGCACTCCCTGTTTTAAAATCCTGTACTATGTATGCATGCCAAAAGGTTGTGTCCTCAACAAAAGTTGCCTAGCTCTTTTGGAGCACTGGAGACCTTGCCATAACTTTTTTGAAATATGTGCCATTTTGAGTACTGTTGGCATACTCCATATATTTGTTAAAAACTTTGCCCATTGTATACACCATCTCAACATGTACCAACAAATCATTTGAATTTGGTCCAGACTAGCTTGCTGCTCAACAAGACTTGGTCAAGGTGCTCCAAAATGCCAAGCCTCTTATACCAATCAACTACCTATTACCAGACCCAGTCATTTCAGTGGTAGATACTTCATACCTTGCTGTTGGTTACTTTTTGTGTCAATGCCTTAGCAACAACCATTGCCAGCATTGCTATAATTGCTTTGGCTTTATTACTTTTAATAACAGAGAAGCATACTATAGCCAACCTAAGCTTGAACTCTATGGGCTCTTTAAGGCTTTCTAGATACTAAAAATATATCTAATTGGTGTGCGCAACCTCATTATTAAAGTGGATGCAAGATAAATTAAAGGTATGCTGCAAAATCCTGACATACAGCCCTCCACCAGCATAAATAGATGAGTGGTTGCTATCCTTATGTTCCACTTTAAACTAGTACAAGTCAAAGGTACCTTTTATGGACCTGATGGGCTCTCTAGGCAACCCCCACAACCTGGCAACCCTCCTCCTAATCTTGCCAACAATGAAGACTTTGCTAATTAGATTGACCAACTCCACAGATTTGTACACATAATTCAGCTCCTCAGCTGCCTACTTTATACTGACCAGCCTCTTACTAACTCTCTCCTACATCCTATTCTTCCTTACCAACCTAAACTATTTGTGGCTCCAACTACCTTTGATACTGACAGCCTAGCTGCTTACAACCAAGAAGAGTTGCCAATGATTAGAATTATAGAAGAGCTCTAGCCATTATTATGCAACCTTACCTATGATGCCATGCCACATACCAACAAAACCACTACTGAGGACTATTGCCTAGAACTGGTTGAGTGCTGGTTGGAAGACCTTAAGCAACCTCCTGGCCTTGGCAACAATGAGTACTCCTGTTTTATCCAATATGCTACCCACTTCTTTCTTAGCAATAATTGCCTAGGGTGATGGTGCACACAACTTGGTTGGCAAACCCAATAGTTGCCTTCAGATCCTTTGTGCTATGCACAACAAGCTTGTCCACTGTGGACTCTTTGCAACATGCACTACACTTACAGAACAATTCTGGTAGCTGCACATTTAGGCCAACTTTGCCTAGTATGTTAAAACTTGCCACCTCTGCCAAATTTAACAGACACAGCAACTCCTCATACCACCTATAGTCACCACACCTGCACCCCTATTTAGCAAAATATATATTGATACTATGCATATGCCCAAGTCTAGCTGCTTCAAGTACATCATCCAAGGGTGTTGTTCTTTGGTTCATTGGCCAGAGTTTAGAATGTTACAAAGAAAAAATGCAAATGCTATTGCTAAGTAGTTATTTGAAGATGTTATCTGCCATTGGAGTGCACAAAAAGAAATAGTTACTGACAATGGCACCCCCATTATTAAAGCCCTTGCCTACCTCACTAAGAAATACAACCTACACCACATCTGCATCTCTGGGTACAACAGATATGCCAACAGCTTGATGGAAAGGCCTCACTTTAACATGTGCCAAGCACTCTTCAAAGCAGTCAATAGCAACAAAACAAAATGGAGTGAGGCAACCTACTCAGTATTTTAGTCAGAATGGGTTATTATTTGTAAGTGCATAGGGTGTTCACCATACTATATGGCAACTAGTACTTACCCACTTCTCCCTGCTGACATTGTTAAGATGACATACCTTTAACCAGCCCCAAACAGCATACTGTCAACTACCAATCTTATTGCTTGGCACACTATAGACTTGCAACATTGCTAAGAGGACTTGGTGTGCCTTCATGAAACTGTCTTTGCCACTAAGCACCAAGCAGCACTAAGGTTTGAAACTAACCACAGCTCTACCATTCTACAACTTTTGCCAAGGGTCCCTAGTACTGATGAGAAATTCAAAGATTGAAACCACACATAACAAGAAGATGCACTCTTGTTACCTTGGGCCTGTAGTAGTCATTGTCAGAGGACTGGTCCTCAGTACCATTCTACCCTTACTAGGCTTAGCCCTCAGACTATTGGCACTCTACTCTAGCCATTGTCTTGGCCACCCATGCACCCTCCAACTCCCCTCCATCTTGGATCTACCTTTCTATTGGGTCTAGCTGGCTCTGCATCCACCTTGTGTATCATACTTGGTTACATACTTGTCTTAGCATTACTCAGCAGGATTACTGTTGCTTACATAGCCTCTATTACATACTAGCCTGCTTAGTCAATAGCTCATAGTCAGCGGCCCCCTCTTAGTCATTAGGGAGTAGTCATCATACTAGCCAATATAGTATATATAGAGGACTTGGGCATGGAACATTCCCTAGTCCTAACAATAGCATTGCTTCCAGGTCTACACACTAGCATAACTGTAACCTTCTCAGTGATGACCTTGCCCTCTGCTTTCACCCTCTTGCTCTGCTCCTTGTTGGCAGCCTACTTCTTGCCTGCCAGTGCTTGATCCTGTGCTGCTCATTACTTGCTGCTTTCTTAGTAGTAGGCTTGAGTAGTTGGCACATCTGCTTGGCCTTTCACAATGGAGCTTCTCCTTATAGTTATCTTTAGAAACCAAGAAGGCACTTATGTCCTTTGTAAACTAGATGGATCAGTTTTACACAGACCTGTTGCCACCTTCTGCCTACTCCCTTACTTAGCATGGGAATATATTCTCTTGCCACTAAATGTTCTTAATATCAACACTGCCAAGCTTTGTGAGCTGGAAGAAACAGACCTCCTTGACAACAATGACTTGCTGCTCAAAGAAGAGAACAATTAATTCATGCACATGCTAAGAATTTCTTTATATTTTGGCTATTTGACTACTTGGGCCCAACTGCCAAGCCACAATGGATGATATGTGCTGCATTATAGGAGTACTAGTGTCTGGTATGGCTATGGTTCTTCATGGCCTAAATAGGCCACACTCACATATAAACAATGCTCATATGCCTAATGCAATGCTTGAACTAGATGATTTCAGTATTGCATTGGATTGTTATACTGAATGATATAACTCTGTCCCCCCTTTCAGAGCTTTGTGTGCTCTGCCCAGGTCCAAGCTGGCCTCAAAAAGCCATCTCAATGCAAGTCTCCACATCCACTGATGTGTCAAGACAAGGGATAAAGAGAAAAAAAAAATCCTCAAAGTCCACTATATGAATCAATACTCACAAATGTCTGATTACCTGACTGGACTCAGTCCAATATTCCTTTTATTTATGCATCTACAACATGTTATGCTAGTTGCCATGGGCATTTCATGCTCTGCAGTTCCAAATATTGCTGCAGTGCTGCAAGTTACCAAAGACTTGTCAGCTCTATTTTTTATCTCAGTCTCTATATGCAACCAAATCTTGCATTTACAGTCATGTCACTTGGACAACAGAATTCTAATCCTACTTATATACATCTCCTAATAGCAAAGAAAGTTGTTTGTTATTTGTCAAGCACTAAGAATTATGTATTAGAGTATAACTTCAATCATACAATGCTGCACTTATCAACTCAGCTCATTCTTTCTGAGATTTTAGTGCAGTTGATGCTAATTGGGCATCAGATAATAGAACTAGAAAGGGCATCACTGAATATGCTTTCTTCATGTACTAAAGCCTACTATTGTGGTTATTGGTAAAACAATGCACAATTGCACTGTCCTCAATGAAAGCAGAATACGTGGCATTGGCTCATGCAATGCATGAAGCAATCTTGATTAGATATCTCATAACAGCTTACAACCTTCTGATTCCATGTCTATTCTCTATTGTCTGTGATAAAAAGACCACATTGAATATAGCAAATTCAGACTTGAAAATCAAGATCAAAATAAATAGACATTTAGTATCATTTCCTTTGAAAACATCACAAATGGTTCATCAAAACATCTTGGACTTGAACTTCAAACATGGTTACAAATATCCTTACAAAGGCATTATTAAAAGACCTGCATATCACAGGCACTAGGATTAGGATTGAAATGAAGACAGCCTCTAATCACTTTGTAGTTGATGGAGTAGTGTTCTATAAACAGACTTACTTAAGTCAGCTGAATTCATGACCATGTGACAGCATACATAGAATCATGTCATTGTGTCAACAGCCTATTACCTATGATACAGCCTTGTTACTGTCTCTAGATATAAGAATACATAGTTATTTCCTTTCATTTGGATGGATACTGAGGCTTCTGGTTATTGTCTCATATTTTTGCAGTCATGTTCTGCAGATGATTAGTTCCAAAGGCTTCTCTCCTAATTTTCAGCACTTCTTGCTCAAACCTCTCTGCCTCCTCCAGCCTTCCACTGTTTGAGAGTGTTGCAGCAAGATTAGACATGGCTTGAATAGTGTCTGGATGACTAGTTCCAAAGGCTTCTCTCCTAATCTTCAGCACTTCTTAGTCAAGACTCTCTGCTTCCTCTAGCTTTCCACTTCTTCTAAGTGTTGCAGCAAGATTAGACATGGCTTGAATAGATTCTGGATGACTAGTTCAAAAGGCTTCTCTCCTAATCTTCAGCACTTCTTGGTTAAGACTCTCTGCCTCCTCCAGCTTTCCACCTTTCCAGAGTGTTTTAGCCAGGCTACCCATGGCTTGAACAGTATCCAAATGATTTTTTCCTAGCAGTTCTTCACACTCTTTTAATACCTGCTGCTGAAGCTTTTCTGCATCACTCCAGAAGTATGCAATGGAAAAAATCCTTGCCAATCTCCTTGCAAATACATAATTCTCACATTTTTGATTCAGACAACTTATCAATGCACCTAAATGCAATACCCATTGAGCTGCATTGTTGTATTCCAATTTTTCATCTGCCACACAATAAAATAGCTGTTGTGCACATTGTTTTGCTTTTTTTTGCTCTCTTGTTGACAATGAATAAAAAGCCCACCTATGAACAAGTGAGTGAATTTCTAAATGCATTACTTCTCCTCTTATTTCTACCAATGAATATGATCTGAGCATTTCAAGTGCTTCTTCCAATAGCTCATCACTCCAATCTTTGTCACTTGTTACAAAATTTTCAAGAAAGTCCTCTAATTATTCTGTGTCTATTTCACAAGTAATTGAAAAGTTGTTCCATGCTCTTACAAACATTGACACAGGTATTTTAGAGTTGTGTAGCACACTACATAACATAAGAATTGCCTTTGCCTTTTTATCCAGTTTTTGATAACTTAAATCCCAAGTGGCAAAAACAGATAGTTGATACTTGTCTATCTTTTGCTTTATTGTTTTTGCTAGATATCTTGGAATATCTTGCTTATAGCTTTCAAGGTACTGTTTTACTTTAATATGTTGATTGTGAAGAAGATATCTCCCTGCTTGAACAATAGCCAATACTAAAAATCCCAATTCTTGAACAAGCTTCTTTACAGCTTCCTCCTCATTTTTTCCTCTAAGACTAGCTTTATAAAAAACTGCTAATGAATCCTCAAGTGTCATTCTTTCAATTTTATAATGATTTCCAGGTGCATACATTTTGGATCCTTTATTTCTACTTGTTATAAGAATATTTCCATGAGAGCAGACTGGAAAGAATTCTTGTAAATCAACCTCACAATTATCAGCATTGTCAAAAATCATCAACCATTCTTTTCTTTTATAACAGAGCCATGTAAGTGCAGTAGCAGGTGTAGTATCAGTTAAATGAGCATTTTGAGCAAGTAAAGTCAGAAACTGCTCAATTGATGCTTTAGAGCTGGCATTTATCATGTACATGGAAGAAAATCTAGTAAATCAAATTAGACTATCACTTAGTAAAAGTACAACTGTTTCAAACCTGCTTCTAAATTGATAGCAAAATTGCAATGCAATCTGTGTCTTTCCAGCTCCACCTAAGCCATACAGCACAAAACATTTCTGCACTTGCATTTTCAATGAAGGTTTATAAGGATCAAAATATCTTTCCAGATGCCACAGAATGTCTGTCCTGCCAGTAAATAGTGGAGATGGAGCAGGAACAATAGGAAGAAGTGCTTGTATAAGTTCAGGCATTTTTTGATTATTCACAGAATTTGTAAATATTGCTCCACCTCCTAATAATAAATATCAGCAAATAATACATTCAACTAGTTGAGTATCTTACAAAGAGCCTCAAGATTAGTTTTTTGAGGACAAAGATGTAGAATGTTTGCAAGGTTATCCAATTGCTGTGTAATTATAGACTTTTCCAAATATTTCAAAGAATGTGTCTTGATTTCTCCTAGTTTATTCCAGTCATCCAAAGCCATTTTTTGAAGCCCTTGATCTACATTAAGCTTGTAAAACAGGCCAGGAGCTTGAATACAATTCTCCACAAAGCTATCAGCCACAGTTTCATAATTTGTAGCTATTTGATAGCAAAGCTGGCCAAAAACATGATTGTTGGAGTTCCAAGAAACATTACCAGGATGACCTGCTCCTATATTTACAAAACATGCTACTGGATGAGAAGGACCAAAAACCATTACAGCTTCTTTTAGAACAAGACTTGTAGGATTACTGTAGCCCAAAGCACCAACAAAAGTTTCACTGACTCCATCAGAACTAATAGACACAGGCTTGAAAAGATCAGGAGTAGCAGTAGTAGCTCAAGCAGCTTCAAGCACTGTACAATTATAGCCTTGATTGGCTAATACATCATATGTTCTGAAAATCCGAGGTGTCATATTAGCAGAAGGAAGAGCAACAACAAAACTTTAAAGTAAAGATGAGAAGCAGAAATGGAAGTACTTAAAATCATACCTTCTGCAGAGAGGATCATCCTCATGCATCAAGACATCCTCTGAAAATCCAGCAGATTGTAAGATTTCTCTCATACCAGACTCAAAAACAGTGACCATGAACTTCTCAGCCCGAATATTCCATTTCTTGGCATCAGAGAAAACCTGCTGGCTAAACAAGACATATTTCCCAATAGCCAGGTTGATAGGCATACGGAGTCTGCCAAGCATCAATGCAATGACTCTGATATACCATCATTACACATTAACTTTGTAGTGATGGTTTATCACCTACCCTCCTGTTCCAGCTCCACCAATTATATCAAAATACTCGCAAGGCTTAGGAAGATATGACAAATTCTTCAAGCGCATAAGGCGAAACATGATTTCTTGGAGAATGATAAGCTCAGACAGGCCACGTACACCACCATCGTCTGGATAACCAGTCAGATAATGTTAGTAATCGTGATGTTGCAGCCAAGAGAGCATACCCAAGGATAACATCCTCAAACCGCGTTGTTTTTGATCTGTGTCAATATTCTGCATGGGGCGTCAATCGTCGAACTTGAACTAAGGTTTGAGGGGAAGGAAAGAAAGAACAATCACTTTCCATTGACCTGATGACAGAGACTTGCTCTCACGCATGGGCCTTCTGTGTAAGGAATTTACCCGCACATGTGAGATACCGGTGTCCATTCTCTTACATTTCCTAAAAAGACATACTTTCGTTTCATAAGCTCAGAATACAGTATATAAAACCAGGATATCTTAGCATAGCTCAGACTCTCCGAAATATAGGACTCACACCAGTTCTTTTGTGAGACGACTCTCTTGTCTTGCTTTATCAGCCGTTACGCACTGCACGTGAGAAGTAAACCATTTCTCATAATGAAAACGATGATATGTTTCCCAGTGTCCTCTTCCATATGTTTGCACTGCTGTAGCGGCGCCTTCAGCTGCATGTTCTCTTCCAATGGCGCTACCGTAGTTACATAATGACTTCGCTTGCCTCGGTATACCCTTCAATGGTCTGCGAGCTCAAATGACGACTCAGCTCCACGCTTGCAACTGCTACCACATTGCCTGGAAAGGAGGGGGAAATACATGAGGACGGGGACCCGGACCAGGAATTGGAACGAGATAATGTCGACGGTTCAGTGGGGATCTAGAGGAAAGGGATAGCCTGGCTCTCGATACCGCGGGTGCGGTAAGATTAAAAGACGGCGTGCACGCTTAGACGGAGACGCACACAAACGGGGGCGGGGCGGGGACGCCGAGGAGACGCGCACTGATACATCGCAAAAGCAGAAGCAAAAGCAAAAGCAAAATGTAAGTGTACGACCGAAATTGAAGAAGAAAAAAGAGCCAAGCCACCAGACCCGCAAACACTTTTCCGACTCCGGAGGCGAATACAACGGAAAATGGGTCTGCAGAACCCGATCCTTCGTTAAATTCTGCCTATCTTTGGAGTCCTCATCCCCAGTGCCTCCACCGTCGCTTTCCTCATTCTGCCTCCTTGCGTGCGAGAGACGCCTGCGCCTGCGTCTGCTACAGCCTCTGCATCGTGTACGAGTTCGAATGTTGAGGGGGACTGGAGGTCAATTTGGAATGGTAAAGACGAGGATGGATCTGGGAATTATTTGGGATTTGAATTAGGTCGTGGCGGGGCGGTCTTTGGACTATCGGGTGGATATAGTGACTATCCCTTGTCTTTTCGCCTCTTTGTTGTCCTTTCCGTTGTCGTTGTCTTCGTGTCATCTGTATGTCTAGTGTTTTGCTTTTTTGTTTAATCCTTGACTCCTGTCTCTATACTGATTGTCCTGTTTAAAAAAAGGTCCCAATTATGAATCAGGCTATGGCATCTGCCTGGCTCTAATACGCTGATTGACTAGTGCACAGCATAGTGCAATCAGCTGCCTCAAATGAGTGAAAAGTCTGAATACAGAACAAGACAATAATATTCGATTCGGTACACAGGAAGGTTACAAAAAAAATCGACCAACCACTAAGTTTTTCAGCCATGTATGATTCTCAACCGATGAAAACGAATGAAAACATGTCTTGGGCTTTTATAACTCTATCGCCCCCCTTGAGGTCGATAGGATCCCAGTCATCAGGCTCTCCAAAATGTTTCCAGACCAAGCCCTTGTCAAGTGTGAAGTTTCGATATAGGAGAACTCTGAGAATGCCGCAATAATTTCTGATATAGCATAGATTCTCTTCCTCGTTTGTCTGAGCTGTGAGACAGAAATCGACTAGAACAGCTTGATCAACTTAAGGCATGGGATTGGATTGGTATGTAGAAGGATTTGTCCGCTATGCCAATTGTGTTTTTTTTTTTTTTTTTTTTTTTTTTCAATTATCGTGTTGGAAGCGCTTGGCGCTTATGGTACACGTGACTACGGACAAGTACTGTACACTACGAGAGCTGTGAGATGCTGCACCCCCCCGCTACGCGGAGAATGAGTGAGCCGGCGTATCCATCGCCGTTTTAGATCACACTCCCCTGGTAAGACCTGAAAAGAAGCAAGCGGTGCTGTCATGGCGTGGTATGAGAAACGACAAGTGCCTGCAGCACAGGCGGTTGGGACGAGCGGGGTGGCCGGTGACCCAACCAAATGGTCATGGTAGGGCTGTTGGAAGGGTTAGGAGGCCATGCGCCGTAACAGTTAGACGGTGGGAGCGGGGGTTAGCGAGGAGGGGCCAGGCGCGGGTTCTCTGGGGTACTGTTCAGGTGGGGTGTTGGTCACGGGCTGGTACGCGGTGGGGATGTGCAGGATGGGGCTTGGGATTCGGAGGGGGTGGTCCGGACAAATCGTTTAGTAGCAGTGACAAATCTGAGGAGATGGATTGCAGCGTCGGGGTGTGAGAGGACATGTGAAATAGACTCAGCTTTGTGTCGGAGAGGTCGTGAGAGGTGCAGGAAGCATTCGCGGGCATAGCGAGGACATTCAAACAGGAAATGCTTGACCGACTCAACTGTAAGGCCCTGGCAGTGAGGGCAACATGGCGATTCTAACCGCCTAATATGGAAGAGATGCTGATTAAGGGGGGAGTGGCCAGTCTGGAGCTGGGTGAGGATCGCGGACTGGGTGTGGCTACAGTTGGCGGTGAGTTTCAAGTAGGATTTGGATGGGAGAGATTTATCGATGCGGCGTAGGGCGTTCGAGCGAGGGGATTTCTTCCACCGGGTTTTCCATTCAGCTTGGATCGAGTTCAGGGCTGCTTGACAGGTTGCAGGGACACTGTGGGGGAGGCTAGGGGTGTGTAAGTATGCGGGGAGTGCCCTTTGTGGGCTGGAGGAGCCTTGAGCCACCTCCTTAGCCAGGGTGTCAGCGCGTTCATTTGGGCCGAAGCCCTCATGCCCAGGGGACCAGTGGAGTTGAAGATTTATGACGGCATGGGAACGTACCTTGCGTCTTCGGTGGATGCGGGACTGCAAGGGGTATGCAGAGTGCAGTATACGATCCTGCTTTTGGTGGAGATCTTCAGCGGCGGTATGGATCATGTCCAGGAGATAGTGGGCCGGATGTGGGCATTGGTTGGAGGTCGCTTTGATGGAGGCTTGACTATTGCTACCCATGAGCACTATCCCAGAGAGGCGGCGGTCGACCTCCTGCAAGAGGTGAATTCCTAGGGTGAGTCCGACGAGTTCAGCTTTGTATACTGTGTGATGAGAGGATGAGCCAAGGTGATACTTCAGCGATTTGACCTCAATGCCCGATTCGTAAAGGACCGCTGCCATGCCGACTCCATCTTCAAATCCAGACCCGTCGCTGTAAATTGCATACTTGGCTGCGGCGTGTGCGTCACCGATTGCGGCTATCGCGATGTCCCTGCTGGGAGGGATGTGAGTGGAGAAGGAAGGGACATAGCCTGGTGGCCGTCAAGTCACTGAGATTATTTCAACATTCCGGGGGTCAATGCCTGTGAAGTGGAAGAGGTTATGTAAGGGTGAATGGTGCCTGCGAACGGGACAGGTCGCAGAGCGGCAGACTATGGTATGCAGAGGGTGAGTGATTGGAAGCGATGAGAGGTGGATGGCTGCCCTGGTAAGGAGCTTGGAGAGGAGCAGGTCGATCGGGAGGAGGTTTGCGTGAACTTCCAGTATGTCAGTGGCCGTCGTACTTAGGGCTCCCATGACGAGCTTAGCAGCCCAGCGCTGAGCTGACGAGAGCTTGCGCGAGATCGTGATTGAGCCTAGGCGCTTGCATGAGGGAGTGGTCATTCCGGAGAACCACAAGTCCGCCGCATAAGAGAAGGCTGGAATTGCAACCGTGTTGTAAAGTTGGCAAACGCAACGTGGTGGCATCCCACCCGAGATCCTCGAAAGCCTGGAGATTTGGTGCGTCCACCAAATGGCGGTGGCCATTACCTTCTGTGCATGGGCTGACCACCGGAGTCGGGAGTCGAAGATGACCCCGAGGTATTTGTAGTCCAGCACAGTGGTGACCCTCTGTGTCACCATGGTGCCATCAGATCTGCGGTGTGTTAGTTCGAGATCCTGGGGGATTACATCGCAGTGAGAATGTGGAAAGTTCATAAGTGCGAGTTTCGTCAGTTCAAAGGGGGAGTTGTGGGAGACAGACCAGTCAAAGCCGCCCTGACTCCTCTCCATCATGTCACAAATGATATTGTGTGTGGATCCGAGGTCTTTGGCAATGGCGAGGAACATGGCATCATCGACAAAGCCAATGGACGATTCGGACTTGGAGGAAGGCGAGGCTGTGTCGATGAGGGGAGCGTTGTAGAATGCGTAGTAGAGCATGGAGAGAGGGCAGCCTTGAGTCATCCCGTTCTCGATGTTGAACCATTCAGATGTGAAATCATCGAACTTGAGTTGGGTACGACGGTTGGAGAGCATACGATTGGCTAAGGTGATGAAGCAGGAGGGGACACCGCAGGACTTCATGTTATGGAGGAGTCTGGCACGCACCGTATTAGGAAAAGCCCCCTGGATGTCCAGGAAGAGGGCTGTAGCAATGTAACCTTTGCGCCAGGCATCCTTAATCCTCTGGGTAACTAGGTGCATCGCGTCGGTGGTGTTACGCCCTGGGCGACCTCCAAACTGGCCCGCCGGGAGCATGTTGAATTTCTCCACATAATACGAAAGATCCGCTGCGACCAGGGTAGACAGGAGTTTGCCAATCGTATTGAGGAGGCCGATAGGGCGATAGGCCTTCGCCACATCATATGCTGGTTTGCCCGGCTTGTGGAGCACTAGGGTAGTCGAGACGGACCAGGAGTTGTGGTAGACACCAAGAGTGAGTACAGCATGGAAGATGGGGAGGAGGTGGTCAACTAGGATGTCAGCACAGCATTTGATGATGACATTCGGGACACCGTCTGGACCCGGCATTTTGAAGGGCGGCAGACGGCCAATCGCAGCCAGAATGCATTCGCAGGTGTAGAGCAGTGGGTCTGGAAGCGGTTTAGGGTAAGCTGTGGAGATAGGGCTTGGAGACGGTGATACGATGTTGCCACACCATCAGGAACATAGCAAACACCAGAAGTCAAAATAAACATTTATTAAGGCTGAAAACTGTAAGCCTCCTGGTAAAACAAGTTCCAGCAACAATATCCCCTAAATACACCAAAAGAAATACAGAACAGACTAGGTCAAGGACCATACTAGGCTATACACTCAATAAGAGTCCAACCACTGTAATGGGAGGGAAGCATGGGACTGGCAAAAGCACCGGAGTGGCATCAATCTGGCAGAAGCTAGATCAAAGAGAGATCTGATCTAAGAATAACCAGATTGGGATGTTA
>JAGGAP010000572.1:0-18022 GCA_017657235.1 Termitomyces sp. T73sscA
AGAGATCGGGTTTGAGGCCGGCAAGCACGAGAGCCTCTTGAGCGGACTTGACGAAGAAGGCATATGACAGAGGTCCCTCGTCTGGCTGCTCGAAGAAAGGCGCGTCGTGGCCTCGCGGCCTCGCGGGAGTTCCGTGTACATGGCTTTAAGGGCGGTGACGGGGCAAGTGGGGCGGCCTGGTGCCGTGGCAACTGATGGTGACTTCCTTTCGGAATGGGTTGGTCTTGGAGGCTGGCAGGGTGATGCAGGTGTGGGTAGCGTTGGCGAAATCCGGCAGGAAGGTGACGGAGCTGTGGGCGAGGTTGAGACTAGGGCTGAACTTACCTCCCTTCCCCGCTGTGAACTCCCCGCTGCGTAGCAGGCCTGAGTACGCAAGGCAGCAGGCAGCGTAGATGACGGTGTGCCCAGGGATGATGCCGGGCCGCAGCTGGGCAAGGAGCGCTGTGAGGATAGGAAGAGTGATCGGCTGGACTGGCCTGTGTTCCTTTTCCCCTTGATAGCGCTTGATGCTGCGGATGAGGCGCTGCACAAGGGAGGAGTCAATGGCTTTGAAGGGGAGGCCCGTGTCTGTGTGAAGGGACGTGACTGCTGTAAGGTATGATTTAATTGTTTTGGGCTGTACGTGCCGAGGCTTGCCATCCAGGCAAGGATTGCAGGCTGGGATGCGGAGATGATGGAGCCGTCTCTGTTGTAGAGGTTGTGGAGCTGGATGTACTGTATGAATTGATGTTGCCCTGTTGAGTAGGTTTTACGTGTACTTGTGGTGATGCTGGGCCATAAATAGAATGCGATGGCTTTAGGAAGGTGCCAATGCTGTTTGTACCACCAAGTTGGAGGTGTTTTGAGCAGGGCTTGAGGTTCAACCATGGGGCAATAGAGAACATGCATGAAAAGGAGAAACAGGAAGCAGCGTCAGCAATTGAATTAGCAGAGGAAGATAACCAACTAGACAAAAATGAGAAATTGAGGTGGCAGGCTAGGGCAATGAGTGTTGAGGCAGGACCAGGTCTCAGGGGGTTTCAGATGACTGTAATTAAAGGATGAACTTCAGTGGTGAATAAACACTAATATATTCAGTATGTGTACCTGTAGTTAAAGGATGACTACAGGTAATTAGTGTGTGATATACGTGTTGAGTAGAATGAGACTTACACCTCAGTGGTGAATAAACACTGAGGTGTTATATGTAACAATCAATGGAAAACATATGAGAATTAGTAATCATGACTATGTTTGGATATTCTCAACACTCCCCCTTGATATGAACGCAGATTATATGACACCAAGCAGTTCGTGGAAGTTTTCAAACTTAATTCGGGCAAGGGACTTTGTGAATATATCAATGATCATGTTGGAGGTTAGAATGTAGTGAATCTGAACATGGCCAAATGATACAGTTTGTCAAATAAAATGGAAATGAACATCGGTATGTTTGGTACATGCATGGAATGTTGCATCCTTCAAAAGTTGAATGGTGCCTTGATTGTCATAGTACAGATCAGTAGGTAGAGAGAAAGAATTGAAAAACAAAAGGTCTTTGAATAATTTATGAATCCAAATAATGTCTTTTGTGACATATTCGGATTCCGTGCTAGAGAGTGTGACAATCGG
Source organism: Termitomyces sp. T73sscA (assembly GCA_017657235.1). Lineage (NCBI taxonomy): Eukaryota > Fungi > Basidiomycota > Agaricomycetes > Agaricales > Lyophyllaceae > Termitomyces > Termitomyces sp. T73sscA. The sequence continues at coordinate 1,612 of JAGGAP010000572.1, forward strand.
CTGTTTCTTTAAGCTCCAAGATACAGCGCCATAACGGACAAAGAATGCAAAACCTGAGATGGAGTGCTGATGCAGATGTGAAGCCCAGTCAGCATCTGAGTAACTGGATATTTCAAGGTCTGAGCTGCCAAGAATGAGCTTCATACCCAAAGTGCTGCACAGATATCAAAAGACATGGGTGACAGCTACCATGTGAGTTGACCAGAGAGAATCAAAATACTGAGAGAGAATAGATACAGCATATGCAATGTCTGGACGTATCATGACAGTGGCATACATGAGCAAGCCTATCATTTCATGGTAATGTGTCTTTTTGGCAGGTGACAGTACCGTGGGTGATACTGAGGGCAAGTCTGGGGTGAAATCGGCTCCAGGCTCCATAGGGGTAACAGCAATGCACGAGTCTCTGAGGCTGAATCATTTGATGATTTGCTCGACATATGCCTGTTGTCCGAGTGAGATAGTGCAGGAGTTGTAGTCTCAAGTAAGGCTAACTCCAAGTAGCCAGTTGATAGGGCCAAGGTCAATGATTTCAAAATGCTGACTAAGTTGCTTCTTGATCAGCAATGTTGATTTAGTTGAGTCACCAATTATGGTGAAATTGTCAGTCGCAATGGCAACAATAGTATAGTGTTCACCGTTAACTTTGTAGAATACGGTGACATCAGCTTGGCAGGCTGAATAGCCAAGGTTGGTAAAGGTATCAAAGACTTCTTTGTACCAGTGATGCATGCCTTGTTTTGTTCCATAGAGTGGGCGTTTCAGGCAGCATGCTAGTTTCAAATCCGGCAGACTGGCAAATTTGGGAGGTAAATTGTGAAACTGCCAATAGTGAGGTGGGAACTGCATGAATATGATTTTGTTTTCCTTTAGTGACAAGTTTAAATATGCATTCTTGATGTCGGCTTGCTCAATGGATGCACTGTGGGATGCTGTAATGGACAATAAGACTTGAAGTGTGGCGGCACGTACAGTGGGAGCAAAGGTCTCAGAATAGTCAACTCCAAACTGTTGCTTGAACCCTTTTGCAACAAGTCTGGCCTTGTATCTGATTATCTGGCCATTGGAGCCATGCTTACAGTGCAGGACATATCTGCAAGGTATGATGTTTGCATCTGCTGGTGCTCTGACTATGTCCCACGTGCCTAGCTTCTCAATCTGACTGAGTTCAGCGTCAATGGCGGATGACCAGTCAGCCTTTTCATCGCTGTTCAAAGCTTCCTTTACTGTTGGTATGTCCTTGCTGATAGCTAGTGTGTGTTTGACAGCTTTTTCCACTTATTTGTCACCCATTTCCTCAAATTCAACACTGCTAGTTTTGAAAATGCTTGCAGCATCAACAATAAACGCTGTTTTGGCTATGTTCAGCGTTTTGGGAGTTTGCTTTCATTGTCCTTGTCTGTACTGTTCAGAACTGTATTGAGGTAGGCCGTCAAGGGAATTTTGATGTGTTTGTTGATGTGGGATATCATTGGGTGGTGGTTTTTCACTCTTGATTGTGTTTTTGGTAAGCTCTTCATTTTTGTCAGATTTGGTTGCATTTTGACTTGTATTGACTTCTGCGGGCATATTGGGCATGTCATTGGTGGCAGGTTCAACCTTAATGGTTTGATTAGATGCAGGTTTTGAAGGCGCTTGAGGACTGTCCAGATTGGATGATTTCCACTCCCCCTCAATCAGTATGTTGTCCAGGACTAGAGCAGCCTCTCTGTTGAAATAAACATCCCTTTCAATGGTGATTATACTCTTGCCAGGCCAGTAAATTCTGTAGCCCTTCAATTGATCATTGATTCCAACAACTCTGGCTTCTTCAACCTTTGATTTGAGCTTCCCAGCCTTTTGCAACTTTACATAGACTTGTTTACCCCACTTGCAGATCTTGGACAGATTGGGCCTATAGCCATTTGGTATGGTGTGGTGCTATCAGGGAGTGAGCTTGTTGGTGTGCAATTGCACAACCATACTATGTGGCATTTGGCCTCCACCCAGAGGAACTTTGGAAATCCTGCAGCTGTCATCATGCAAGCACCTTCAACAATGGTGCAGTTGGTGCATTCAGTGACACTGTTTGATTGCAGGTAGCCATGGATGGTGAAATTGCACATTGTACCTCCAGCATTCTGGGGGGTTTTGATCTGCGTGCTTGTGAACTCACCACTACAATCACTTCCATACACTTTGAATGGTCACATTCCTGTGAACCCTAACCCATGCTTTGTAGTCACAGTATGCCTTGAAGGTGTCCAATTTGCAGGGTAAGAACGTGATTTGTTCTTTCATTTGTATAAGAATACAGGTTACCTCTGATGGAGCATACCTGTGCTGGACCCCACAGATCGCCAATGATCTTTTCCCCATAATGCATGTACACCGTTTTACTCTTTTTTTGGAAATGATTGGTGTTGTGCCTTGCCCTTGATGCATAACTCGCATACTTCTAGCCTTGATGACATATCGAGCTCAATGCCAGTGACTACCCCACGTTGGACAGTTACCCACAGGTCATTGTGATTGATGTGCCCCATTTGATGGTGGAGCTTGTTGATTAATATAGATTTTGATGCAACATTTGCAGTGTGGCTTTGGGGAGGAGTAATTGATCCATCAGTATGATATAGACTGCAAATTGTGGGGACGCAACTGATGATTTGGCATAGTGGTTTTGGGCTTCTGATGACACACATTCCATCCTCAATGAGAAGATAGCAGCCAGCTCAATCAAGGCACAATACAGATACCAGCATAAACACCATTGTAGGTGCATAATAAACCCCTTTTAGAAGAATGGATACTGACTTTTTGCCTGTCTTCATGGGTAAGCAGATTTGCAGATCTCCTCTGCCAAGAGTGCTAAAGGTGCGTCCATTGGCTGTGCAGACTGGTTCAGGATGAATTTCCTGGTAATTTATAAACTTTTCACAAGATGGCAAAAAGTGGCTCTTGGCACCGCAATGCTGGCAGATGGGGATGCGGCATGGGCTTTGTGGCTATGTCCAGATGTAATAGCAAGTGCAATGCTCTTGTTTGTGTTGATGTCAGGGGTGTCAATAGCAAGAGAAGTGAGGAAGGCATAGTTTTCTTCCTTCTCTTCAGTTTCAGCAGCATTTGCTGACTTGCCTTTGTCTGCCTTATCTTTGCCCTTCCCTTTATGCTTTTTCAGCCGCTAGTTGGGTGCTTTGCCCACCATGCCACCACCTTCTTTGAAGCATTTCTCCTTAGTGTGACTATCCTTATTACAGTTGTCACAGTGTTGCTTATCTTTATCTTTGTTCTTAGACTTGAACTTCCCTTTACTCTTAGTGTCCTTGGGATCACCACAAGCCTTTGCATGCACCGCAATCATTGCTTTGTGTTGGCAATTGATGTTTGACTTGATAGTAGCACTATTTGCTTCCTTGTTGAGATGCCAGATTAGATTCTGACTTGAGACAGATTTCCTGGAGGTGCGTGCAGACGTAGCAAGGGTAGTGAATAAAGGTTTATATGTAGGGGCAAGGGACAGTGATGTACAGATGTAGCTAGCAAACAATGCATCAGACAAGAGACAACTGATTTCAGCGAGACGTTCTTTAATGATGACCATGTTTGTTGATTTTGCTATTTTTGACAAAGTGGGTGTTTTGCAGCTGGATGAGGAGGTCAGTCTTGTACATGGCTCCTTTGCTACCATGGATTGATGCAAGTTTCTTCCAAATATCAGCGGCAGTGGGTTTGCTCATGACTTGGTGAAAAGTAGATTGATCCACTGTGCTGTAGATGATCTTGTGGACCTGTGCCTCTTTCTGCATCCACTCTTCTATTGCATCCTTGATCTCATCGATCTGATCATTGGTCAATGGAGCTGAAGACTTGTTATCACAATAAAAAGATCCCTCACGCTCAATGAGAGTAACTGGTTTACGCACAGTACCTGTGAGGTGTTTTTGAAGCTTCTTTGATGTTATGGCATTGGTAACTTGTTCCTGGTACATAGGCCAGTTCAATCCATCAGCTGCAAACTTTGGAACTGTCAACTTTGTTGACAAAATATTATAGGTAATGTCCGGGCCCATAACCTGTTGAGGCAGGACTGGGTCTTGGGGGGTTTTGGATGACTGTAGTTAAAGGATGAACCTCAGTGGTGAATAAACACTGATATATTCAGTATGTGTACCTGTATTTAAAGGATGACTATAGGTAATTAGTGTGTGATATACGTGTTGAGTAGAATGAGACTTACACCTCAGTGATGAATAAACACTGAGGTGTTATATGTAACGATCAATAGAAAACATACAAAAATTAGTAATCATAACTATGTTTGGATATTCTCAACAATGAGGTGGTGCACAAGTTTCATCTTTGGAACTAACTTGATTGTTAGATTGTGGATTACATTGTAAATGGCATTGTTGTCAACGTGAAATATGACATGAGAACCAGCCAAGCATGGTCTCCAGCATAAAACTGCATATATAACAACAAACATCTCCTTAACCTGAATGTGCTCAGATTGGAGCTGTTGCAGGCATCAAGCAGCAAACCACTCCTTTTCAAAGTACCTGCCAAGCCCTTTCTTGCCATTTGCATTGGTGTATATGTTGATTGTGGGGTGGGATAGGCTGAGGAAGCATATGCTGTTCCAGTTGATTGCAATAGAACTCTACCATTCTAAGTTGTGATGTGCAGTTTTAGAGATGTGACAGCATGTGAACTGGGAGGCAGGAAATGAAGTGGTAAAATCATACAATTTGCAAAGAAAGGCATATGAGAGGTGAATTACTTGTGACGTAAATTGTAGAAAGCTGGTGAGTTCTTCTAGCTTGCATTGCGTGCAAGTCTTGCATCCAATTCAGCTGCTAAGAAGTTGCATGAGGTAGGAGAGTTTGTTGGTGGGGAGGTGGACCTCCATTGCAACTGAATCAAGCTCAAGCCCAAGAAATTCAATTGAGGTTGCTGGCCCCACAATCCATGATGGCTGAAATCACAACCCAAGTTGGGAACCAAGGTTTTGGGCCCAGGCCAGGGACTGATAAACAAATTGGAGTAGTGTGCTGGCAGTGAAGATCAAGAGGAAGTTGTTGAAGTAGTGTTGCATGCAAGCTGGAACATTGTTTTGTATGATCCAATGCAGAGCCTTGGCAAATAGGTTGAAGATGTAGGGAGCTGAGCAACAGCCAAAGCCCAGGACCATGTCATGGTAGAACTCATTCATCCATGTAAAGCCCAGCAGAGGCCAGTCCTTGACTTGAACAGGTATGTAACAAAATGCTGATTCCAGGTCCAGTTTGATTATTAGAGACCCAGGCCCTGATGCAATGAGACCTGAAATTGCCCAATCAATCATATTGTATGCTATGGTGGCTTTCTCATTGGGGATGCCATCATTGATAGGCCAGGAGAGGTAGTGGATGCAGCAGATTTCATTGGATTGCTTATGTGAGACAGCTCCCAGAAGTGATGCACAGAAGTTGGGGAACAGGGGCAAGGGGAAGGGTCCATGAGTGCACCTGCTGGTGACTTGAGTGGCTATGTCAGTGGTGATGGCAGTTGTTGCAAATGGGGTGAAAAACACTGTTTTGAGGTTTGTGCAGTCCTGAGACTTAGATTGGTTGCCTGAAAAATCAATACTAGCACTGTGACATATTATTTGGATAATTGTAAATACAAATATTTGATCTGAGTAGTCTTTTAAGTAATGAGTCCATGCCTCCTCTCTGAGGGTGGAATGGATGAGCAGAAGATGCAAAGCATCTGTCAATGATGTGTTGGCATGTGGAGCAGAGTTTTGGCAAATTGGGAGGGGTGGGAAGGTGAGGAGCAAAAGGAGCAAGAGGTAGAAATTTAGAGTCAATGATGTTGTTGCGCTGGAGAAGGCTCAAGCAAGCAGACAGCGTGGTGGGACTACTTGCCCTGCCTAGGACCTAATCCTTATGCTGGTGCTTGCTATAGACAGTCTTACTGCATGTTGAGCAGCTGTGAGGATGGCTCCATGGGCATGGGGTTGCAGTACACTTGCTATTGTTGTATTTGTGGCAAACCTCTCTGAAGTGCTGCCTGGCATGTGTATGGCTCCAGGTGCTCTAGGTTGCCTTCCAGGAATGGTCTTCCTATAGGCATAGATGTGTTTTCTCAGGAGATCTGTTGCAGAGATCTCCTAGCCCAAGTAGTCTCCTGCAGCCATCTCCAATTGTCATCAATTAAAGAATATGGAATGGTATTGAAAAACTGCTGACTATTCAAAGTCCGTAATGAGCTCAATTAGGTGTGCTGTGTATTTATAGAAGACAAACAGTACATTGTTGGATTTGAGCAGGTGAAATCCCAGGAAATTGAAGTAGTGCTAGAAAGGGACAAGGATGGAGAATGGATTTTTGTACTCTTTAGCAGCCCTGTTGCTGACCTCAAATTGGTTCATCATTCCATTGAAGGTGTACGCTACCTCCTTGTCCCAGTTTGTGGGGTTGAGTTTATAGAGGTTGGCTGCCTTAAACTTGTGCATGATTATTGCAGTGATTACTGCTGCTTCAATATCAGAAAAACATGTGTGGAGTGAAGTGGGGGCAATGATGGATGTACTGTTAGCTGTTACTACCATAATGGGGGGCATGAACTCTGCCGTCATAGTAGCCTGGTGGGTCTGCATCAGGTTTGTGTTACCATTCATCCTTGCAAACATGTCTCTAACTAGGCCTTCAAGCTTGGTTACCATTGTGTTTAATGTGTTGAAGTTGTTGGTTGAGACAGCAGGCAAAGAGTCCATAGTTGAGATGGGAGAGGTGGATGTGGGTGCTGGAAAAGGTGCAGGTGAGGACCTGAGAAAGTGGCCATTGGAAGCGCAAGGGGGTAGTGCCAGAGAGTCTCTCAAGGGAGTGCTCATGCACTTGTGTAAATTAGAACTAGATGCAAACAATTTGATCTGCAAGATAGACTAATTGATGATCTGCAAGGGCAGTGTGAGATGGCATAAGTAGTAGCATGGAATATGTACCTGCAAGCGCAGTGTGAAATGACAAGTTCTACTGGCTGCACTCGCAGGTTTATAAGTGAAATGAGACAATAGAAAGTGAGTGGCCAGTGGACAAAGTGTTTAGGAATAAAGAGATGAGAAAGAGATAGAGATAAAGAGATGTGAAGGAGATAAGATGAAATTGGTAGGTGGTCTGATGCCCAAATTAACCCTGGGCAACCACCACTACACTCTTGCCCAACCCATATAAATCTAATCTTGGTCACCCTGTTTCAATTTGGCTATCTTCCTTCAAGATGGACAATTTCTTGATGTATGCCTCATACTGGATTGCCTCTGTTGGTACTGTTGCTCTCCTTGGCAGGCTCTTGGGATTTTCTCTTTGAACTGGTGGGCATCGAAGCCTTGTCATCAACTCTTGGGGGTGCTTGAACTTCACCAAGCTCTAGTGTCAAATATTCCTCCACCAATTCATGCAATCTGGCCTTGGCTTCAAATGCCTTTTCCAACATCTGACTGAGGCAGAATTTATACCATTCAGTATCTACTCTTGAGTCAAGTTCTGACTAATTTGAGGAGAGCTCAAGGATACTCATGTTTTCCTGAAACCCCCGTTGTCTTTTCTGTTTGGACCCTTTCCATCAAACCAGAGCTTCCGAGCTTCTTGAACAATTTCTTCAGTATTGTATCTTCCATTATCTTCCAAAGCCTGGGACTACCAAAATGATTGGGATCTTTCCTGCCTCAAACCATTGATGAAGAGTTTATTGTTGCATAAACTTTGCTTTGTTTTTCCTGGTCATTGGTGTCTCCAAATTTGAAAAATACAAAGTAGGAATCAAATTTGTTATTCTGTAGACAAATAAGTGTCATAGTACCAGTACATACATAAAGCAGATGATTTTCACCAGGCAACAGAATGGTATACAATCCTTTTACTTTGACTTTAGCATCAGTAGGTCCATCTGTCTTTGCGTCTTGTGTTCCTGGGGAACTGATGCTTGTTGCGGGTCTTGTCTTTACTGAAGATTCTGACTTTGGAGACTTGGAAGCTTGAATAGGCCCAGGTTTTTAAGACTGAGGGCAAGGTTCTGGTGACACAGACCTGCTCCCAAATCTCTTGGATATCAGAGTGAATCAAAGTGAATTAACAAATAGTCAGGAGCACTGTAACATAAGGAACTCACTTGGGCTTTGAAAATGAGAGATTGGTTGTTATTGGGAGAGCAGCAGCATTTGATCTAAGGACAATCAGAAAAAGAAAGAAAGACAGCAAAGATGCAGCTTGGAGGCATAGGTAGGTGAGAGGTTTCGAATCAAAGTTTAGAGAGTGAAGATTTAGTGAACTTTTGAGAGGCCAGCTCTAGAAGACATTGGGCATCTACAGGAGTGTAATTTATGTGCTTTGACACGCAGCCTGGCTTACATCGGAATGATTTCTCACTGATCCCTGGACTCCCAATTGTTCTATTGTACCCATGGATGTCCTTAAATGATTTGGCTACAGTACTGCAGAAAACAATATGTATGCACATTTGGTGGGTTTTGTCTCAGAGTAGGTCCACCACATCTTGATGTCAAAGGCTGTGTGTAATATATTTTACTATCACATCAGCCTGATAGCCTGCTCCAGCACCTATGGTAGATATGATGAGAGATTGACAAACCTCCAAGTCAGCATGAAGGGACTCAATGAATTCTCCATGGTTTAGTCCAGTTCAAGTTCTGTTCCTTCCTTCCTTCTGGGCCTCCATTTCCTCTGTGGCTTTCTGTAAGTTGTGCACATGCTAGCAAGGTGGACAGGGCAATGGGCAGGCGCAGGTAGTAGTAGTGGTTAAGAACAGAGTTTCTTTAGTTGTGAGTGATGCTTCATCAGGGCATTAATGATTTGTGATGGCAGACACAGCCACTTGTCTGGAAATTGTCAAGACCATGATGGCATGATGGATCATTGATCTCATCACCTGGCACTTTGCTCTTGTCATCAGGACTGACTTTTGATGTTTCCATTGTTTTGTCAACATGGTGCTTTTGTCAGGTTCTGCTGACCACGGGGGCTCAGTCCACTGGGTGAATACCTTATGTGGTGATCACCGTGTCCACAGATGCAGAGCACCAGTAGGAATCGGAGCACGGGAGACTGAGGCAGGGCAGGGCGGTATGTAGGGGAGTGCTGGTAGTGCTGGTGGGTGGGCAAGTGCTGGGGAGGGTGGAGGACAAGTGCCGGGGGTAGGCGCGAGTCCCAGGGGTACAAGAGGATGGAACAAGCAAGCGCCGGTGAGCGAGCAAGTCCTGGGGTTCAAGAGATGACGGGGCGGGGACTTAGCAAGTCCCGGGGGTGAAATCAGAGACGCAGGGGTTAAGCGGGCCAAAAGGGGAAAGGGTAGAGATAAGATGAAGGGAAAGGAGACAGGCCAAGATGGAGAGCTGGGGACAGAGGAGTCGGGAGAACTTAGAATAGAAAGGGAAAGAGGAAGCAATTAGATCAGATTAGAGGACAAGACGAGTAGAGACGAGGCCAGGAGACAAGACGAGACGAGTACAATAAGAAAAGGGCAAGTAGAAATGATGAGACCAGGATGCGCGAGAAAATGAGGTCAAGACAACAACACAGCAGAACAATATGGGGTTACGGTAATATCAAGACTAGAGTACTACTTACTACTCTACAACTTATATACTACGCAGTAGGTAGGCCTTGGGGCCCAGGCCCGGGTTCCAGTGGCGGAGTGTGGCACCGGGGCTTGGGGTGAGACCTGGGGACCATGCGGGCCGAGGTTGAGACATGTTGCGCAGCGCGGAGGTCTCGTACTGGAAACACGGAGATACATGGCAGCGGGGCAGTAAGGAGGGAACGGGAGCAGGGCATGGTGTGTGGAGGTTGGATTGGCGGTGATGTGTGATTGTGATGCGTGATGCATGATGGGGGTCTTGGCGTGGGCTGGGGGTGACGGGTGATGCCAGTGCTGATGTGGCGGTCATGGCAGTGATGACCGGGGAATGCCGCGAGTGGCGGTGGCTGGTGGCAGTGATGGGTGGTGATGGGTGGTGATGGCTGGGGGCTGCCAAGGGGGTTGGTTGAGTAGCGGTCCGGGCCCACATTGGGGGCCCAAGTGGCGGAGCTGGAGTCAAGAGTGGTGAGGAAGGTATTGAGGAAGGGGCAGGCAGTGGAGGCGGCGCAGGTGGCGGAGTGGGAGGCAGTACGCTGGCAGGACTGGGCACTGCTGGAGGCGGCATTGTCCTGGGAAGGGATCCTGCATAAGTGATTCTCTTGCTGCCAGGCCGGTTAGCTAATTTTTGATGTAGGCTGGGCCCGGGAGCACTGGCTGCTTCTGGATGGCGCATCAGCAGCCCAGGCTTTGCTCTGGGAGGGTGTGAGCTGGATGCCCCTCAACTTGCTGGCAGAGCTGGACATTGGTCTGGCCCAGCTGGACATTTTGTTGGCAGAGCACTGGCAGCGGAATGCAATTGCTCCCGGAACATGGCTAGAAGTGGCAGTCAATACGAGAGAGGGGTTACCAGTGCAGGAGGAGCATCTAGTGTTGTTGGCGACCCAGATGGAGACAGCAATGTTAGTCATGGGGCCGGCGGTGGGGAGTCAGGAGGGGGATGACAAGGGGGCCAATTAATCGCTGCTTGCCACGCTTCTCAGGCTTCATAGTTTCTTTGTTTTTCTTGGATTTGTCTTCTTGGGCTGGGGCATATGTATAATTTTGTACAATATTAGCTTACCAACCAGATCATTGTTTCTTGTTTGGCAACTCAAGGCCCTGATGGGGGGGTGAGGAATTGGAAGTGAAAGTATGTAAGGAAACATGTAGGGGTCTTGGTGGGAGTTGAATCCCTAATCAAACCAGAGGCAGGGGTTATGCCCACTGATGCTGTCTGTGAGCGCTAGTCCTGGGGGTCCCAGGGCTTGTTGGGGTGCTGCCGGTGAAAGTCCCGGAGTTTGGTGGAGGCGCCAACAAGGTTTTTCCCGGGTTCCCAGGTGTTGTCCTTGGGCCCATAGCCTCTCCAGTGGACGAGGTAGTGGGGGTGGCTGCGGATGAGGCGGGAGTCGAGAATGTGGTCAACCTCGTAGTGATATTTGTCCTCAACTTTGACAGGGGGCGGCCGGCTGGGTTGCTGTCTAGGGAAGGGGTCCGGGGCGTATTTCTTGAGGAGGCGAATGTGGAAGACCGGGTGCAGTCCCTTGAGTCCCCGGGATAGGTCAAGTTTGTAGGCGTGGGTGGAGACCTTCCGGAGGACCTTAAAGAAACCAAGGCGTTTGTGATCGAGCTTGATCGAGGGCCGCTGGGTCTTTAAGTTGCGCCAATCGAGCCAGACAAGAGTGCCGGGGGTCCAGTTGGGGGTCGCTTTGCGGTGGGTGTCGGCATGCTTGGTGTAGGCCTTGTTGGCGATGTCGATTTTGTTCCAGAGGAATTGGTGCAGCGACTGGAGATCCCGGGCTACTTTGTAGGCCATGTGGGAGGGGGTGTCTCTAAGGGAGAGGGTGAGCCAGGGGTTGTAACCTTTATTAGCATAAAAAGGTGACACGCCAGTGGCGAAATGGGGGTTGTTGTTGTAGGTGAACTCTGCCAGGGGCAGTTCCGCATGCCAGTTGTTCTGTAGGTAGTTAACATAGAGGTGGAGGTACTGCTCCAAGGTCTGGTTCACTTGCTTGGTCTGGCCATCAGTCTCTGGGTGGTAGGCAGTAGAGAGGTTAGTTTTAATCTCTAGGGCTTTACACAGAGACTGCCAGAACTGGGAGACAAACAGGAGGCCACGGTCGGATACAATGTCATCTGGGAGTCCATGCTTGGAGAATACGTGCTCAAGGAATAGTTTGGCGAACTCCAGAGCGTTGTCAGTGGTGCGGCAGGGGATGAAGATAGCTTGCTTGGTGAGGCAGCAGACGATGACGAGGATGGCATCAAAGCCCTCTGACTCAGGGAGCTCAATGATGTGGTCCATTGAAATGGAGGACCAGGACCAGCAACCGACCGGGAGTGGCTTGAGGAGGCTGTAGGGGCGGTGGCGGGGAACCTTGGCCTGGAGGCATGACTTGCAGGCCTGGACATACCGGGTAATGTCCTTCTTCATTCCTGGCCAAAAGTAAGTCCAGGAGATGAGTTGAAGGGTCTTACAAATCCCAGGGTGCCCATGGAGCTTGTGGTCGTGATGTTGGCATAGGATGTCTAAGCGGATCTTCTGATGATCTGGGGCATAGATTTGTCCATCCCAGAGCAGGAGTTGGTTGTCAGGAAAGGGTGAAGGGGTGGTTATTGTTGGCTTTGTCGGCAGGGGTGATTCAGAAGTCATGCTGGGTGAAGAAGGCGTCCCAGGGGGCATTGCAAATTTGGCGCAGGATACCTTCTTTGTTCATAATCAGCACGGCATGAAGGTGTTCGGGTGGGATTACCACTCAATGGTTAAACGCATTGTGCTCCGCCTTGAACGACTTCTTGGGGTACATGTCCAGTCTCCAGGTGAGGGCATTGGGCTTGGCACCGAGTCAACCAGGGCAGTAGTGGATGGTGAAGTCATACTCGGAAAGAATTTTGGACCAGTGGGCTTGGCAGCGGCTGAGTTGCTTGGTCGTGGTGAAGTACTGTAGGTTGTTGTAGTCCGAGTAGACTTGGATGCGGTGTGGGGCGCCCTCAAGATAGGCTTGCCACTAGTTGAAGGCTTCAACAATGGCAAGGAGCTCCTTGTCATAGATGTTGTAGTTGAGCTCCATGGAGATCATTGAGCGGGTGTAGAAAGCAATGGGCCAGAGCTCGTCACCGCTGGGGTCCTTCTGCAAGAGTATACCAGCAATGGCGTAGTCAGAGGCATTGCATTCAAGGACAATGGGAAGAGAGGGGTCAAAGTGGCAGAGGATGGGGGCAGAGGTGAAGGCCTTCTTGAGGAGGGTGAATACACTTTGGCACCTGCTGTCCCAGTTCCACGGGGTGTCCTTCCTTGTGAGCCGGTTGAGGGGTTTGGTGATCCCAGAGTAGTTATCAATGAACTGGCAGTAGAAGTTGGCAAAACCAAGGAAAGACTGCACCTCTTTTACGCTCTGGGGTGGAGGCTAGTTGAGGATGGCTTCCACCTTGGTGGGGTCCATGCAAATGCTGTCCAGGGTGACAATGACGCCAAGGTACTTGACTTTGGTGGTGTGGAACAAGCACTTCTCCAGTTTGGCGTGTAGGTGGTACTCCCAGAGTCGTTTGAGGACGTGGCGGACGTGATTGTGGTGTTCTTCCAGTGAGTTTGAGTAGATGAGGATGTTGTCCAGGTACACAATGACAAAAACGTCATTCATGTTGTGGAAGATGTTGTTCATGAAATACTGGAAGGTGGCGGGGGAGTTGGTCATACCAAAGGGCATTACCAGATATTTGAAAAGGCCGTAGCGGGTGCAGAAGGCGGTCTTCCATTCATGTTCCGGGGCTATATGGACGTTATTATAGCTGGAGCGGAGGTCAATCTTGGTGTAGATTTTGGTGCTATGGAGGCAGTCAACAAAATCACTGATGAGGGGGAGTGGATACCGATTCTTTTTTGTGACTTTGTTGAGGCCCCAATAGTTGATGCAAAGACGTAGGGAGCCATCCTTCTTTTTTGCAAACAGGACCAGAGCCCCGGCAGCGGAGATTGAGGGTTGAATAAACCCTTTACCAAGCATGTCATCAAGGTAATCTTTCAGTGCGCGGAGTTCAATTTCTGACATGTTGTAGATCTTGCCAAAGGGGGGTGCGGTGCCATCTTTGAGGTCAATTTTGTGGTCATAAGACCAGTGAGGGGGGAGCTCCTTAGCGCTTCTTTCTAAGAACACGTCAGCAAACTCATGATACTCCAGGGGGACTACTTTGTGTAGTATTTGTTTCTCTGTCTTTAGTTCCGGAGCTGTAGTGTCTGCGCCTAGGTGTTCTTCTGGGAGTGCCAGGGAGATATGAAGCTGAAAGGCGGGGATGCCATCCTGGAGGATACGGGTAAAGGGGGCCGGGCCAATGATTTTGATATCGAGGGTATCCAGGTCGAGGGGTTTGGAAGGCTGATCCATGTCAACAGGGCCTGGAGTTGTCCATGGGTGAGGGGTGGGATAGCGCGGGCCTTTGTACTTGTTGCAGGGAATATTGGGAGGAAAGACCAAGGCTGCGCTCAGGCCATGTTGAGTGGGAGGGGGCTCACCAGAGTTGTCTGGGGGTGCTGTGGGATTGCCAGTGGCTCCGGCCTTGCTGGGATTGGTAGTGGGTTGGAGGCAGAGGCTGATGGCGGCAAAACAGGCACCGGTCCCGGGGAACTTCATGGTGAGGTCCTTTCAGTCAATGTTGGGGTTGACGTTGCATAGCCAGAGTAGTCCCAGTATGATGGGGGTGACCTTGGAGAGTTGGGTGACCAGGAGATGGACTGGGAATCAAAGGCCGTTGTCTAGGGTGATGGAGCTGGTGTGTGATCTAGTGATAGGCCTGGTAGTGGTGGGTTTACCATCAAAGAGCTGTAGCTCCATTGGTCCGTCAAGGGGGTCATGGTTAAGGTTGAGCTGGTCACTGACAAACATCCTGGTGGCCCCGCTGTTGACAAGGGCAGTGAGAACCTGGGGAGATTTGCTGAGTTGGGCGTTGAGGACAAACGACCAAGCAGACTTCGAGCGGAGTTGTGGGGGAGTGTGGGGATAGTCAGCGGCGCTGACCGGGGTGGTGACATTGAAGGGGATGGATTCTGGGGGCTCCACGGCTTGGTGGTTGAAGTGAAGGGTGAGATTCTGCCAATCAATGCGGGGATTGGTGGAACGGAGCCAGGGGAGACCCAGGATGAGGAGAGCGGAAGCGTGTAGGTGGGTCACAAGCAGCTGGAGGTCTTGCCGCTGACCGTTAGCAAATAGCAAAGGTGAGAGTGGTCTGCATGTAGTGGGTGATGTCACCGGCGGAGGTAGAGCTGCCATCAAAGAGGGTGAGGCGGATGGGGAGGGGTAATTTCTGAGGGGTGGTGGTCAATGTTGCCAGAGATGCATCAATGAAATTGTTGGTGGCGCCGCTGTCAACCAGAGTACTGACCGGGATGGAGGAGTGTGGGAGGGTGGTGTGGAGGAGAAGAGTTTGGGAGGACTGGGAGGGAAGGTGAGCCAGGGGGGTGTCCGGGGATAGAACCATTGTGTGAAGATGTGTAGCCAGGGCAGAGAAGATGTCAAAGTCCAGTCTACAATTTAGTGCGTCTTTGAGATCTAAACTGCTGAGTCGTTTTCTGTAAACCGGAAGTTACAGTCTTTGCCATCTATGGTCCACACGGCTTGTCCCACAACCTGGCATTTAGGGCACTTGTTGATGAAGTGACCTTGCTCACCGCACAAGATGCATGCTCCTTCATGCTGTCGCTTCTCCTGCGTCTCCTCCGATACATCAATCCATGGCCAGTTCCTGAACTTATTTGCGCACAGAGCCTCCTCATTGGCGGCGTGGGCCAGGGTGTTGTGAGGGTCAGTAGGTGAGTCGGGGTCAGCCTGGTTGGGGTCCAGAGCTTCCTGCATATTGGCAGCGTTGAGTTGTGTTTGTGGGCGGGGTCAGTTCCTGGAGGGATTCCAAGGTGTGCGGGGTGCCAAGTACTCACTGCGGTCCTCCCAATACCACTGGTCGATCTGGGTGACAAGGGCCTTGTAACTGTTGTAGCTGGGCTGCTTGGAGGCAAGATGGTGGATGTCCTTAATGCGTTGAGGCAGGGCATGGTGGAGGGCGAACTGGAGAGCATTGTAGTTCCAGCCAGTTTTGTAGGCCTCCTTCTCAAACTAGACAATGAAGGTGGTGAACCATTTGTCATTGTGCATCCGGAAGTTGTAGAGGTTTTCTTTGGCCTCCGCTACAGTGTCAAATACTCCAAACTTGCTTGAGAACTCCTGGGCAAAGGCCTGCCAATTTAATAGCACCGGGCTGTTGGGTTCAAACTGGAGCAGCGCCGTGTAGTGATCAAAGGTGATGCCCTGCAGATACAAGGTGGTGAAGGCCACACGTGAGCTCTCAAGTTGGAAAGTGAGGGGTTTAGCTTGGAACATGGTAAGACACTGGGTGAGGAACGTTCTCCATTTGCGGGAGTTGCAGCCGTGGAAGAGTTTGGGCTTCTGGATGTCAAGCTTTCCTTTGTGTGTCAGTGCATTGTGGATGTTGTCCTGTGAATTGGGGTTGCGGGGCGGGGGTGCTGCGTTGTAGTAGTAATAATAGTGATTTCCTCCACTGCACTGTGGGGGGAAGGCATCTGTCACCGGGCCTCATCCGCTGGGGAGTCCACCATGAGGGGGCCCGCCGCCAGGAGGTGGTCTGCCGTTGTCCCCCGGGGGTGGTCCCTGAGCCCATCGCGGGGGTGGCGGTCCTCCAGGGGGGGGGTGGTCCCAGATTGGCGTCAAAGGGTCAGCCAAGCAAGGGTCCCGGGGGGGCAGGGGGTTGCGGAGGTCCCTGGAAAGGGGGTGGTTGAGGTGCACTGGGGGCTGCGGGCTGCCGGAGGGGT
>JAGGAP010000573.1:0-17992 GCA_017657235.1 Termitomyces sp. T73sscA
TGTCGGAAGGACGGCACTCGAACTTGCAAAGGAAGAAAACCACACGATGGTTATGGATGTTTTAGAGTCATCACTTGAGAAGCAGGAATGTTTTGATTTGGTATCTATACCGGCTGGTTGCGTCAGAAAGCTTTTCGGGTCGACAACATCGGTTTAGCCTGGCCTAAATGCCCAACTGAGAAAAAGTATCTCCAGGGCTGAGCGCCCAATCTGCATTTCCAGGGTATCTGCGTCCTTCGTAGGGCACGAGGCACCGACCACCGGGAATATACTGTAGATTTCAGAGAACGATTCAAGTATTGGGGATTTTCTTGAGGAACTGTGTACGTAGACTTGGACGTGGAGTAACATGATGATGCATAAAATTGCGTGGCTCTGAAGCATTGTGAGCCTTCTGCAAATGACATCTCTGGCTTACCTCTTACTTGGTATTATTACTACATATTACATATAATAACTCGGACTGACTTTCCATCACCGGGTTCCTCTATGTTGAACAAATTCCTAACTAATACTCGAATCCTACAAGATATGCCTATCGTTCTCCCAGGAGTACTCAAGGAATCGTTGTCATGTTGTTCATGCATTCTGCCCAACTTCAAGTACGCAGTCCACCCTGAGCCATTCTGCATTGAATGACATTGACCTAGCCTACTTACTGGTACCAGGATTCTCCTAGTATTACTATTACAATAAATGCCCTCTCCCAATGTCACTACAAAACCGGGCAGATTCCAAATGGCATCAGACAACGGTCGTACAAGTCACCTACTAGTTCAGATTCAATGTTCGACGGCTTATGCAGACTTCTCACGGCGACGTCATCGTACATCACGCTCCCGCCGCCGTTCACTCATGCGTACTCTGTCGGAGGGCCCACGGGCGAGGTGCACGCCCTTGACGCTGCGTCCGGTACGCTCGACGACAAGGTACAGCAGCTGCTCTTTGTGTGCGAGGACAAACTCGCCGAGGCAGACAAGACGAGGGCGGCGCTGCGGTATGGATCGCATGGCGTCGAGGTCTCCGCGGGTGGCTACGCCTTTGTCCCCGTCCTAGGCACCGACTCGATCGAGATGTACACGCGCGATCCGACGACGGGACGTCTGACGCACATTGCGCGCGTCCCCTCGCCCCGTGGGCCTGACGCACACGATGGACCGAGGCACGTCAAGGTTCATCCAAACGGGCGCGTTCTGTACTGCGTCACCGAACACTGTGAGTGCGTCAACCCCCTAGGCTAGCCATCGCTCACGTGCACCCAGCCAGCATACAAAATCACACCAACAGGCCTCGACCACCTCTCCACGCGCTCCCTCCTCCCGCACTCCACCCCCCTGTCCGCCTTTCGCGGGGACACCCTCTTCTTCTCCCATTCGACGCCCACACACCCCGCGCCCCGCGCCCTCTTCGCCACCACGCGTGGCGCCTCTCCTGGCGCCTCTCCCTCTGTGCGCGGGTGGCTCAGCACCTTTCGCCTCGACAAGGACGGCGCGTTCGTCGACGAGGCGTCAGAGTACTTGGAGACGCCGACGTCTGGCGGCAGCATTGGACGTGCGCGGGAAGGACGAAGGGGAGGGAGTCTGGATACTGTTGACGGACGATGATGATAGTGCAGCAGGGGAGGGCGGGGCGGGTGTGAGGGTGTTGGAGTGGGATGGGTGGGGGACTGGCGGAGTTAGGGTCGTTGCGGGGTGGCCGCGGCCGGCAGAGGGGGAGGTGATGCAAGGGGGGAGTCCTGCGGTCTGATTGGATTGAGGTTGCATTCGAGAGGACGGGCGGGAGCGCCCAGCTGGTGATGTAGATGCAGTCCTTGCGTGGTCCCGTCGCGAGGTACTGGTGCGGTCCATGAGCATCGACGGTCTGGACGAGCTCGAGGGGCAAGAACGCAAGGAGGAAGAGGGACACTGCGCGGAACGAGCCTGCAAGAATGGGATGCACCACCGTCGAGGTCAACTCGAAGTCCGTTGGCCAACTGCTCCGACGATGCCGTCCCCTCTCACTCATTTTCTCAGAGACCACTGCTGCAAGTAGTGTCCAACGTGGATGACTCGTGTTTGAAAGTCGACCTGAGTAGATATCCGTCATCAAAGTCCACCAGGCATGTGAAGAACTTTCTGACACAACCAGTATAGACATGATATCAGAAATATTTGTTCCTAGAAAATCCGACGTTGGATACTGATTCTAAAACGTCCACAACCATCGCGTGGTTTTCTTCCTTTGCAAGTTCGAGTGCCGTCATTCCAATAAGATTCTTCACCTTCGGATCTACAGCTCTTTCCAGGAGAAGCTGCACAATCTCGAGCTGGCCGGCCACCGCTGCTTGATGCAATGCTGTCCCCATCCCCGAGTAATGACGCATGAGGTCGACCGCGTGCTCTGGGCGCGGGATTCCATTTCAGCTCCCTTTTCAAGCAACAGTTCAATCATATCTGTCAATCCAACATACGCAGCAAGCTTGAGAGCTCTGGTTTCGTTTATCTGTGCGCCGACCATATCAATGAGTAGTTCTGTGTTTTCAAGGTAGTTGCCGCAGACAGCGGACTCGAAAGCAGTATAAGAACCGTTGGTGTTAAATTCGGTTCCGCACCCTGCTCAACAGCCCATTTGACCATCGAGGGTGAGTTGATACAAAGGGCAAGAAAACCGCCTACGTATTCCAGGTCACCATTAATGTCCCAGCCGGAGTCGAGGAAAGTTTGGAGAACGTCAAGGCAATATTCAGTCTCAAAAGAGGCAATGAGCAATACATTGTATCGAGGCCTCGAGAAAAGAGGAGGGAGACGATGGATGCGGACCCGGTTCGGCTGGCGAGTGTGAGGAAGTCGTGGTTGATGGGAGTGTAGAAAAGATTGGCCCACTCGTCAAGAAGGAGAGTCGTCCGTTCTAGATCACCGCTGCTAATGGCTTCGTTAATGTCATTAGTAACTTGTGCTCTGCCAAGAAGGTGAGAGTCGGTGGATATTTCTAACCTGTCCTAGTCATTGAGGATGAGAATAGTCTTGTAACAAACACTTGGCTGAATGTTCTTAGTATCTAGGGCAACCGAGCGTGAGAAGCGATTGACAGTGTCAGGAAAAGATAGTACACGATTCGTGATATCAATTCCACAGAGGTGGCACTGGGACAATCATGCGCGCGATTTACTCCATCAATTGCTAAGATGGGGCATCAAAGATTTGTAGGCGTGGTGTTCCGGATACGTGACCTCGCACAAGCCACTGGTCATCACCGAGCGATAATCTCTTCAGCTCTTCAAATACGAGCTTGGATCTCCCTTCGGATGCTAAATCGATTTGTCGAGCTTTATGTGAAGGGTAGTAAGAGCCAGGAACATTCAACGTAGTTGCTCTTCATAACTCCTAAGAACACGAATGATCATTCGTTTCTCGAGCGCAAAGCGCTCGGGCTATAAAACCCACTACTTACGTAGCGGGAATCTCGAGAGATCGTCATAAAGCCCGCCTGAATTACATACTACTATGTACTTCGGAACTCGAAGTCATTCATCAAACGTTGACAATCCTGCCTCCTGCGATCAATGGCCTCCGGTGTCAGAAGAGGCCCCTGTGCTAAAATGGCTCAAAGCCTATCCTCACTCAACTTGTAAGTCTCGTCCCATAGAACATCTGTTAACCACAAACTCAGGCTCGCTTTTAGAGGGTGTGCATTATTTATCATGCTCTGTTAGATTGTAAGTATCTTCAGAACTCGCGAATGGCTGATGTCGGCGAAATTTCTGATTTCTTTATGTATCCACTCGGAATTAAAAATATATTTCATCATTCCAGAGCTTGTGATGCGGAAATATTTATTTCCATGGAGACCAGCACGAAGGATAAGTAATATCAAGGTCGACGGCAGTTTGGATAATTCCAGCTAGCTGGTCTATTGAGAGCACGAGCCGGACTCGTGTTCCTTCTTTCGCAAAGTATATCCTCGAACGTGAGTCTGTTAAAATTACACGTATGTCCCGCCACTTTTTAACCACTTCATTATAGTTGTAAACCCTTGATATGCATTTCACGTCACTACTCCTTGCTGCCTGCGTCGCGCTGCGCGCACTGGCTGCGCCTCTTCCAGTTGCTAAAACAAGTCATTTCGAATTCGACGACGCAGTTGGCCACTATCGGACTCTTGGCAATCATCATCTGTTGCCCTCAGATCATCTTCTCCCGCCACCGCATGTCAACGCTCTTGTCTTTGATGTGCTCACAGTCTCACGTCGTCAGGACGAGAAGCGTCATGATCCTGCGCCACTAGATAATTTGATGGAGATCGTACCTCGCAGCACACCCAACAAAGCCACCGGTAGTTCTGCAAGTCAAAGTAACAAGTCAAAACCCAAACCCACCAATACGACACATCCACCGAAACCCACGAGTACTTCCTCGATTAGAACCCAGAATCCGAAACCCAAGCCCCATTTTATGCCAGTCCCTAGTGTTGATGAAATGAAAGAACACATTTTCATCGAGCCAGACAAGTCTCTATTCTATTGTGGGGGTAGCACCGGGTTCAAAGTTCCAGCACGCGAGCGAGTCGAAAGGACAGGTGAGAAGATCCTTCAACTGGCATGGAGTAAGGATTGGAAACTACACGAGGATGTGAAACTTTATTTTGGTCGTAAAGCGGTTAAACCATTCTGGAAGAACGCGTCGCAGGCATTTGCAGAACTTTCGTCAGGGACTGTGCGTGTTCTGCTAGAAGACAATGTTGGTATCAACAACTTCAACCCAACATCAGTATGGGCTAACGTTGAATGGCCGGCACTTAAGGCGAATCCCCGTGTCACCAGGATAGTCAAGGTCACCCTGGCAGGAGCGGAAGAAACTCTGTTCGATAGAGCCCATTCTTCTTTGCCTTAGTACAGTATGTAGATGCGTTTTCAAGCAATTCATGCAATAGTGGCCTGGACTATATTGTCACTAGTCGTGAAAACTCTAGGCAGAGATTTAATCCCTCTTTTTTTTGTAATCACCTTCAAAGGGACACTGTAAAAAAGGCAGGGACAACCAGATATGTTCAAAGTTCACAACAGAGTCCTCGTCGAAGTATTCATTTGAAGCCCGAGACGAGACAATGTTAACAATGGCCCTGCACACCACCATTGTCAAAAGAACACTCCTGGACCCCTTGAGGCCGATAGATTTCATTAAACCACAGATGGCACAGGAAAGTTTGGGAGGACGGAGGTATGAACAACCTTATCCTACTACTTCCATCTTGAGTCTCATCACAGACTACTAAATCACTGGTCCGTATAGTATTGTCATACATTTGGAATTCGCATTCCATTGTTACCATTGTTAAGAGAGATCGATATCAAATGACAGGCCGAGAAAGTAGATGGCTCTGAAATAATCTTGACGCTCCCTTGCCTACAAAACCTCAGAGAAGGTGGTGGGGGACGAGTAAGAGTCTGTATGTCCATACTGAAGAAGCAGCGGGTGTCGCCGAAGCCATAGTGTACCCCATTGGAGGCTGCGCGTGACAGTACGTGGAGGGAAGGAATTGGAGGAGCTCGTCACTGGGCCTAACATGTCCCAGGAATCAGTGGAGGAGGTAGTATGTAAGGTACTTGGGTTTTTCTTCACAACGCAAACCCGGTACGGAACTGGGAAACCAGACGCGACCAAGGTGTCGCAACGCAACGCCCTCTTGAGGTGTTCATATCATCAGCTCCGCAATCAGAACTCCGCGATCAGGCAGGTCCGAGTGTAAGAAGCTAGCCTTCCCTCCTATGGTTACCCATCTCAGTCTCATTCGGCCTGTCGCAAACAAAGAACTAGGGCCTGTGTTCAGACGTGCCTGGACCTATCTGGTCTCCTGCAGAGCTCGAGAATTGCTTATGAGATGCTGCGATTTCTATAGGTATCCTTAATTGAATTCGGAGAGTATTCGAAATCGTCGTTGTGGAGAGCATTAATATTGGTGTCGCAATGCAACCCCTCCTGAGGCGTACATATCATCAACTCCGCGATGAGATCCGAGTGCAAGTGGTTGGCCTCCAGCTGTGACAGACAGAAGCCCCTGTGCCAACCGGCTCGGACGATGACAAGACCTATGGTACCTACGCATCACAATCTCGTTCAATACCTGTCAAAAAACAAAACCTACAGGTGTCTGTGTGGAACTCGTAGAGTTTTAAATCGTTATAGAGTATACGGAAATGAATGTTCCATGGAAACCTAGTATGTAGCACGAAGAATGGCGCGAGTAAGTCGATATTCTATTTATCTCTTGAAGGTCGATGGCAGTTTGGAGGTTGAGGTTGGTTTCATACTAGCTCTACGTCGGTTCTCACCAAGCCACAGAGCAACAGGAAATTCTATGGTATGCGCATAAGTACTGTCAAAAGGAAGAAAGAAAAGCGGAACCGGAGGCAATTTTCTGGCGGACGCAAACGACGGAAGTGAATCTAGGGGCAGGAATGCAATGCTTACAACCGAGCCAGAACTCGTGTAACGTACTTTTGTCCTCGATTATGAATGAAATGACACATGTTCCATGCCATCAATTGATCACAGTCGTAAAACCTTGATATCCGGGGGACGTCGCTACTCCTCGCTGCCAATCTAATAATATCTGAGCAAATAGAAAGTACAACTGAGCCAGAACTCATGTTCCTTGTTTCATAAAAGCGTACTTATATCCTCGATTGTGAATTCGTTTGAATGAAATGACACACGTGCCATGCCACCGTTTGATCACAATGGTAAAACCTTGATATGGGGACATCGCTACTCCTCGCTGCCAGCGTCGCGCTGCGCAAACTAGCTGCACGTGTTGCAGTTGCTAAGCCAAGCAATCGCGTGCTAGACGAGGTCAAACAGCAAGGCAAATTCCCATGTTACAAACAAAGGTTCAAGGTCACTAAGGCAGGAGGGGAAGAACGTCCGTGGAACAGAATCGCCCTGCCCCATCATCAAGTCCACCACGTCTGTGAAGAACTTTCCGACACGACCGGTGTAGATGAGAATATACATGACTTTTCCTAGAAACTCGTCCATTCACGCGACTGATTCTAAAACTTCCACAACCATCGCGTGGTTTTCTTCCCTTGCAAGTTCGAGCGCCGTCATTCCAATACGATTCTTCACGTTCGGATCGGCACCTCTTTCCAGGAGAAGCTGCACAACCTCGAGCTGGCCGGCCACCGCTGCTTGATGCAGTGCTGTTCCCATCCCCGTGTCATGATCCATGAGATCGAATGCGAGCTTCGGGCACGGAATCTCATCGATTTCAGCTCCCTTCTCAAGCAACAGTGTAATCATATCCGTCAATCCAGAGAGCGCAGAAAACCTGAGAGCTCTGGTGTTGTTTATCCGTGCATCGCCAATGTCGATGAGTACCTCCACGCTTTCAAGGAGTTCCTCCTTGACAGCGGCCTCAAGAACGGTAAGAGACGCGTTGTTGTCGTTTGCGTTTGGGTCCGCACCATGTTCAATGGCCCATTTGACCACGGAAGGCGACTCGAGACAAAGATAGAGAAGATCACCGCTATATCCTAGGTAGCTATTTATGTCCCAGCCGGAATCAATAAAAGCTTGGAGAATCTCAAGACAAAATTCGGATTCACAGGCAGTAATGAGAGCATCGACATAATCCTTTGAATCGACGCCCCGAGAAAGGAAGAGGGAGACTATGGATGCGGGCCCAGTTTGGCAAGCGAGTTCAAGGAAGTTGTGACTGAGGGGAGTGGAGAAGAGACTGGCCCACTCGTCAAGGAGGATAGTTGTGCGTTCGAAATCACCATTGCTGATGGCTTCGTTAATGTCATCAGTGACCTGTGCTTCTGCCAAAGACGTTAGAGTCAGAGGACATTTCAGCTACAAAGAGAGCTAACCTGTCCTAGTCATCATTAAGGGAGAGTATGGTTCGTAAAAATTTGAAGGCGCTGACTTGAAGGCGCTAGGGGTGCTCAATTTTCTGTTCAGTTCGTAGCTGACCCAACTCTCCCCACCACTGACGTTTCCTAGAAAAGAAGATATCTCACAATCATGTGCATTCTGCACGTGAGATCAAATATGGTAAATTCCCAGGCATCACGTGTCTGTCCAATTTCAACCCTCGTTTCACTGCTGGTGCCGGAATCTATTTCCATCAGAAAAAAGGACAAAGAAGTGTGTCATGCCATTTCTAGGTCCTTTTTCCTTATGAAATATATAAATAATTTCTTATTTCAAAAGTTAAGAAAATGCATAACTTTTTCCAGACTTTTTCTAGTGTTAAAATGAAATCTTTTGGCTGTTTCTTTTTCATCAGAAACAGTCTAGAATTTTTTAAAATATTTCATTGAGTGTTTTGAGAAGGAAAGGGAATTAAGTTTCCTGTAGAAACAAGGCTTCTCATGTTTTGACCTATTTCTTCTCATGTTTCTCTTTAGTAAGTAATTGTCTTCTTTTTCTCTAGGAAACAGAAATTGTAATTTAAAACAAATTTTCAGTGGAAATATGAACTCTATGTATATAAACCTGATCTATCATATCTCTACTTGTGTCATTGTTGAGTCTTGTGAGAGTCCCAGATTGACTCCTTCAGCGACTTACTGATCGAGTCAATCTCTGTTTCTTTGACATTTTCTGATGGAAATATGCATTATATTTTTTTTTTCATATTTCCACTGAAAATTTCTCTTAAATTACAATTTCTGTTTCCTAGAACAAAAGGAGACAATTACCAAAGAGAAACATGGGAAGAAATAGGTCAAAACAGGAGAAGCCTTGTTTCTACAGGAAACTTAATTCCTTTTCCTTCTAGAAACACTCAATAAAATATTTTAAAAAATTCTAGACTGTTTCTGATAAAAAAGAAACAGCCAAAAGATTTCATTTTAACACTAGAAAGAGTCTGGAAAAAGTCATGCATTTTTTTAACTTTTGAAATAAGAAATTATTTATATATTTCATAAGAAAAAAGGACCTAGAAATGGCATAACACACTTCTTTGTCCCTTTTTCTGACGGAAATAGGTTCCGGCGCCAGCAGTGTTTGTTGATCGCTCTCTCATGTACTTTTATGCCACCATCTTCCCACCGCCGTTGCCCTTCTTGGTTCCAACATTCCACGCTCTGATAATCTTTCAAACCCGCACAAAAGTGCATGTTCTCAAGCCTGCTTCTAAGCCCCGAGGCCCATCCAGATATGCTGCTGATATGCCTTGCTCAGGTCCATGACACGCTATGGACTTATCAACCAGTCTCAGCTGCCTCTCAATGTGTTTAGATCCATGGTGCACCATCAAACTCACTACTACATGTCTGTGAGCTTGTCCCCCTTGTTTTCCATTGCTGTATCTTGTAGATGTAGTGGTATTGTACTTTAGCTGGTTGGTCTATTCATCCTTACATTTTCAAATTGCAATGAAAATTGAGTTTATATATAAATGAACAGGTCTAACTATATAGAAATCTATTGCATAAGTTCTCAAATACTTGTTGAACCAATGTAATGTTGAATGAACAATGCACCAAGTGGATGTGTAAACTGATTTGTCAGAATTTGATGTCAGTGGTGGGGGAGAGTAAGGAAACTTTCAGTTTGTTCTCTTCACTTTTTTTGACAGATCTAAACACTATCTGATGAGCTGCTGAAAAGCTGACAAACCTTTTCTATTCAAACTTTCCTTTTAAATTATGCTTTAAATTTTGTCCAAACAAACAAATCATGTTTAGAGAGGGAGATTAATAGAATATCATCAATTAACCATGTCTAAAAGATCTATTGCAGATATTCAGTCTGAACTATTGGATTTCTCCACTGAACTTATTCTTACTTTAGTCATCCTCAAAAATGATGATCCTGCTACTTGAATTGGCAGAACTAAATGATAGTTTTCAGGATGATGGAGAGAGGGCCTCTAATGTGGAGCTAATGCAGATCCTTAAGCTGCAGACCATTCTAGCATTGCAAGCTGCTAATGCACTTTCTGGTCTGCAGTCTTGTAGTCCTCATAATGAAATACCCAAGTCTAAAGATCTCTTTGATGTTTGTTATAAGTCCTCTGATTGACTCTTTTGATACCAATTCAGGTAGTGTAAAAGAAGTACATACTGTGCATGACCCAGTAATGGGTTACCTCACACAAAATCATGAATTGCAACATAACATGTCCACTTTATGTTGATCTAGTACTTGGAGAACATATATGAATGACTTTTCTAGAGTATATATATTAAGAGTACAGAATTTTAAGGGAAACAAAGCAGTGTCTATGAATTTTTCTCTGTCCAATGCTCATATTTGAAAAATTTTGGTAGTAATGGGTCAGCCCTTATAAGCTTTCAGGTGAGTAACCACCTGTGCCTCATTTCTCACATGTTTTGCATAAGCAATGTCAGTTTCTGCATCCATCTATGCCAACTTGTCAGAAATTATTCTCCTTGGATATGAAAAATTGCTGACAGTAACCATTACTATAATGTGCAGTGATTTTTTCACTGACAATTATGCTTCTGAGAGTTCTGAACATGATGATTGAAACTCAAAGCTTTTTACATTGCAGTTACTATTTACTATGTATGGAGGGCTCAATCACATGATAAGGCATACTTTTATATAGCAAATAATGTAATTCATTGATTGAATTCATAGTAAAATATTGGAATGACTCAAAATTGGGCTCAATGTAATAATTGATCAAAGCCTAGAAGCCAATTTATGAGCTGTGGGCCTAAGACATCTGCTCTCTAGAGACTCTAAGCTGTGGCAAGTAACTGCTTCCTGAAATCCCCCCCTGATCCTTCCTTCTATACAGCACTATCTGTGCATAGACCAGTTTATTGTTGTTATGATTTTGTTTGTTTTGAATGGCTTCCAGTAGTTATGGTGCTTTTTTGGCACCAAACCAGCCTCATCTTGACTGTTAGTTTAGCCAGGCCAGACTGACTTATCTTTTTCTGCAAATAATCACCGTTTGTCCTTCAATTTCTTTTCTGCTCCTCTCCTTCTACTGCTGCAGGGCTTTTGAGAGTTCTTTGGGCATGTCTTTGGGTGTCTGTGGTAGTCTAGCAAAAGAAAGCAACCTTGGAATTGGTCTTTTAGTCAAGGAAGAAGTAGTTGATAAAGGTTTGATGGACTGATTTTAGATCATGATCTGGGATCACTAGCTTGGCATCACATAGCCACTGCCTCAGCTAATTGTTGCCCATCAGATCTTGATAGTAGCTGCCTTAACATGTTGTGGCTTGCTTTTTGTGGTTTTTTTCAGTTTATTAAGAGTTTAATCAATAGTTTCTTTGAAATAAATTATCCATCTACAGTTTTTGACAGGCCCAGGCTTACAGTTTTCAGCCTATCTTGGGCTTAGTAGTTCATTTCTACTGACTTATGTATTCTTCTGTTTGTCTTGTGTTTTGAAACAAGTGTATTACTTTCCTCCCACTATAAACTAACTGTCCCTAGTCAGTGTATGCATGCAAGGTCAACTTATCTGATCTCAGTTTGGACTGGCTAAAAAACTTCTCAAAACTTTTTTTTAGCTTTTCCTCAATTATAGCTACTGCCATACAAAACCAGGTGTGTCTTAGCACTATAATTGTTTTCTATGCCTTCTAGAACATAGTCCAATATTCCAACAGCTTCATGCAAGACAAATGCAAAGGCTGCTTGTGCCCATGCATCTTCCAGGTTGGCTGCTGCTCCTTTTGTCCTTATTTCTCCTGCACCTACTGCAGCACTTCCTCCTACTGTGCTAAATAACCACAGTTTGCTTAAACATTCCATAAAGCAAGATGCTAATGAATCCAAAATTGAGCCAAGTGCTGTCTGGGTAGGTAGCAACTTAACCTTTTGGGTAAGTAGTTTTGCAAGAGTTCTAGACAGGTTCCAGAAACTTGTTATGAAATTTAAAGCCTGTGGAGTATAAACAAGCTATGAACTGTTAGTTGCTAAGGGATGTTGGCAAGAAATGCTAAGGTAGTGCAGCAAAGGAGAATTCTTGCTATAGGTGCTAGGCACAAAGGTTTGTAGGTGAAGCACCAAGATGTTGGCAATGTAAGATTAGAGGTGCCCAAATAACACTGCAAGAGCTGAGAGATGAGGTGCTAAGAGATGAGCACCAAAAAAGAGAGAGGTGCTAAGATAACTTAGAAGAGTAAAAGTCACTTAGAGATCTAAACTCTGATGAAGATAGTTGTGGGCAAAAATGTGTACAATTTTTCTGTATCTGATACTGACAAAAAGTAAAGTATTAACACAAAGTAAAAATAGCAAACTTGTCAAAGGTTGCCAAGTGTCTAAGCAATGCTTAGTGACAATATATAAAGAAAAAATAGGTAGAAAACTGTGAATTATACCAAGAACATTGAAATGAAAGAAGTCTAAAAAACGGAAGGGTTGGCAAGCCTTTGCCAACTGTTAATCAACCAAGCTGGCTGTTACAGGAAAATATCATTAGAGAAGTGTCACCAAGAGGAGGCTAAGCAAGGCATCAGCAAATGCTGAAACAAATAATGTCTCCAAGATATCTATTAGTTAGCAAGCATGGCATAAACAATACAGGCTGTCAATCTGATTGAGGCTTCTATCAAATGCCAGCTTTGATGTATCAAAAATGGTAGAAGCTATTGGTGTGAGAGGCTGCCCACTGTCTGGTGGGAGTGGCAGCAGCAAGGTGGGACCATGTCTTGCACCAGCTCCACACCTTCAACTCCCACTCCCAGGCAATGCCTTTCACCTATAGTGCCAACCACTGCTTGTACAACTGCATCACTTCTATAACCATCTCTTTTACTACCTCTATGCCAACACTCTTGATATGCACCAAAAACATGTTTGCTTTGGCAATAAACATTGAAGCAACCAGCAAAGCATTGGCAGCACTAGAGGAAGAAGTAGGGAACCTTTGAAAAGACATGGCTAGATTTGCTTAGTGGGAGAAGGTGCATTGGAAGGAGAAGAGGTGGATAGGTCAAAGGTTTCAGTGGTGCACTAAAATCTTTATACTCCTAATGTTGGTGCACAGACTATGGAAGCATGGCCATATAACACTTAGTAATTTGGTTGACTGGAGACAGTCAAAATTTCAGTTGAAGGGAGATGATGCAACTTCCACAGTTTCTTATACAGAATGGGCCATAGCTTGAGGATAGCTCTTAATTTGAAGATTTGGTAATATTTTTGGGTCCTTTTTTACATCACATGCTGAGTCACAATACTCCTGCTGTGTTGCCCACCTCTTCCACCAGATGATGAGCAGCCTCCCATGCTAGCAGCTTCCACCATTTTTGATATGTCAAAACTGGCATTTGATGGAATGCTAGGCTTCGATCAGATTAACAGCCTGTATCATTTATGCCATGCTTGCCAACTGATGGACAGCTTGGTAACATCATTTGTTTCAGCATTTGCCACTGCCTTGCTTAGCCTTCTCTTGGTAATATTTCTCTAATGACATTTCTCCAAGACAGCCAGCTTGTTTGATTAATAATCAGCAAAGGCTTGCTGATTCTTCTATTTTTAGACTTTTTTCATTTTTGCAATTTTGGTATACATGGTTTCCTACCTACCTTTTCCTCATATATTACCTTTAACTGTTGCCTATGCTCTTGGTGACTTTGACAAGTTTGCTGTTCAGATGCATACAGAAAATGCAGAATAATGGTCTATAGAATCTAGCCTATGCTAAAAAATGGATTTTGTTGTGAGAATAAGGTAAAAAAAGTGGTATGTTGCCACCTCTCAAACCCTCTCAGCAATTGCCATGGAGTTGCCACAAAGAGGCCTATACAACTTGTTATCTGCTAAGCAGTGGATGAACTTCTTGCATGCATATGAATTTGTATTTTTTTCAATCATTAGACTCAGCATGCCACTAATTAGCCTTGCTCCAATTTGCTACTACTTCAAGTCATATACCCAAAAACAGATCAATGCATTTTTCATGTGCATTGATGAACCCAGAATTGGGCTAAGTGCTGTTTGAATAGGTGGCAACTTAACCTTTTGGGCAAGTAGTTTTGCAAAGAGTCCTGGACAGATCCCAGAAACTTGCTATGAAATTTGAAGCCTGTTAGATATAAACAAGCTATAAAACATCAGTTGCCAAAGCAAGAAGTGCTAAAGTAGTGCAACAAGGAAGAAAAGTGCTTAGCTACACAGAGCTACTAAATTCTAGCCATAGGTGCTAGGCTGAAAGTTTGTAGACAAGGTACTAAGACGTTGGTTACATAAGACTAGAAGTGCCTGAATGGCACTGCAAGAGCAAAGAAAAGAGGTGCTAAGAGTCAAATGCCAAGAGAGAGAAATGCTAAGATGACTTAGAGGAGCAAGGTTGCTTAGAGATCTGAACTCTGGTGAAAATAGTTGTAGGCAGAAATGTGTACAATTTCTTCTGTGTCTAATACTGACAAAAAGTAAAGTATTTATACAAAATCAAGACATGGTACTCTGCATTTTCAACCTCAAGAACATTGAGGGCTATTTATAATTGAATCAACATCATCATTACTATGAGGTTTACAATTGATAAAAATAGTAAAGAATATCAGCTGATTAAGATCTTATTGATATGCCAAAGAGGTTGAACTGGGCACTTTATCCCACCTGTAGATACCTTGAGATTATCTGAGTATCAATGAAGGAAATGACTGGCTCTCAAACCCAAAGAAATCATTCATATTCAATTTTTGATTTGAATATTAAAATAAATTAGTACTTGGGCATGTTACAGACACATTATTTAAGTATAAATCAATGTACTCAAGTTTTATTATCCATTCAAATTCTGTAGTGAACAATGGCAGACTGTAATGAGATCAGTTTATAGACCAAAAGCAGCTAATTTTGGTCACATCACAAATGTTATTATAGCAGAATGTCTTGCAATTTTGATCATCTTAAGACTCAGTCTACTGTATAATAATATACTAAACTTTATTATTGCTCACTCAAAATGTTTAATTCAAAGTAATTTACAATAGTAGATGAAGTGACTCACTACTACCTCTGACCCATAAGTAGGTTATATACAGTAGTCAGAACCTCAGTGTTGTGCAAGGGTTGCAGTCTAATATGGCAAACCTTTTGAGTACTTTCTGAAGGCAAGCATGCTGGGAGAGAGATATTGATTTGGTGTCTAGGTTTCATTTTATGCCAAAAATGTATGATGGCTCTCCAAGGTCTTTGATGTCATATATTCCATCAAGTTTTTGCTCAGTCTTTTCTGCTTCCTCTGAGTCAGTAGAAATACTGAATACATTGTCATTTAATGTATCAGTAATGATTTGCCTGTTGTCAGTTATCAAAATAAAATGCAAGAGTCTGTCCCTGTTGTATGTATCATCTAAGGTTTCCAAGCTTTTTGTCTATGCTATCTAAGGTCCAAAACCAGTTCCTCCCACTCTGCATGAGACTATACAGAGTTTTCAGGAGCAGGCCTTTCTTCTCCTCCTTCTCTAAAAACTTTGGAGGTAGGTCAATATACATGTTGTATTTGGTAATGCACCCAAAATTTAGCTAAATGCCATCTGAGTAGGCTGCACTTAACCTTGTTTTATGTTGGAATCACAAAGAGTGAGAGAGTCCCAGACAAGTTCCAGCAACAGGTTGAGGTCAAAAAGCAGCAAGAAGGTAGGTGGAAGGCGTTTAGCAACCTGTGCACAGAGGATGCGCCATGCATGATGGTTACTCTAGTAGTATGCCATTCTTATCGTTGGCATAATAGCATATATTCTTGACAAATTCAGCAATAGACCGCTGTGGGCTAGTGTTGCTAGTTACAAAAGTCCCTATTATGACTTCAAATGTCCACTGTGAATTGCTCTGATGATACTCACTGATACCAGAAAGAATAATTTGCCTCCTAGAATGGTGGACTACTGCTGTGTGAGGTTGACGGTCTTTTTTTCCCCTGTTTGCCGAGTCAAAACCAGAATGGTTTGAGGGGAAAAGCCAAGTTTCAGCCCAAGCGTGGCAGAGTACATAGAGGAATAACACTGGTCATTGGTGAACCCATGTTGTTGATCATATGGCCATGGAAGATTGAAGTCTCCCTGGATAGACAAGTATGCAAAAAGCTTTCTGACACAAGCAGTGTAGGCAGAACATTATTGCATCCTAGGAAATAATTCAATTATGCAACCAACTCTACAACATCCACAACCAGCATGTGGTCTTCTTCTTTTGCGAGTTTGAGTGCTGTCTTTCCAACAATATTCTTCAACGTCGGAAGCGCACCATTTCTCAAGAGAAGCTGCACAACCTCCAGCTGGCGGACCACTGCTGCCTGGTGCAATGCAGCTCCCATCCCCGTTTCAGAACACCAAGTATCATCCGAGTCTGGAATCTCATCGACTTCAGCTTCCTTCTCAAGCAACAGCTCAATCATATCCATACGCCCATAGCACGCAGCATACTTGAGAGCATTGGTGTTGTTTATTTCTGTGCTACCCATATCAATAAGGATCTCAACAACTTCAAGAGATTCATCAATGACAGCAACCTCGAGAGCAGAATAAAACTAAAACCCATTGTTTTCGTTTAAATTTGGGTCTGCACCATATTCAATGGCCCATTTGACTAGGGAGGGAGAGTCGAGGCAAAGCGCAAGAAGATCACCACTGTGTTCTAGGTAATAATTGATGTCCCAGCCAGAAGCGACAAAAGCTTGTAGAACGTCAAAGCAATTTTCAGTTTCATGCACAGCAATGAGAGCTATGGTGTAAAGCTTTGAATTGAGGCCTCGAGCAAGGAGGAGGGAGACAATGGATGCTGAGCCGATTTTGCTGGTAAGTGTGAGGAAGTCAACACCAAGGGGGATAGAAAAGAATCTGGCCTACTTGTCAAGGAGGAGAGTTGTGCGTTCTAGATTATCATTGCTAATGGCTTCATTAATATCATCGGTAACCTGTGCTTCTGATAAGGACGTCAGAACTCAGATGATATGTCAGTTGCAATGAACTAACCTGTCCTAGACATAAGTATGGTTTGTAATCAAAGTACTTGCAAGATTTTAGTTAGACTTTTGTATTCAGGAACAACCGAGTGTTCTGATGACAATTGCCAGTCTCAGTCGGGAATTCAGCCACAAGGATTCATCATTTGCATAATAGATACCCTTCAACGTCCATAAATGATCCTGTACAAACGAGCCCACATTATGTTGTGGGCAATGCTTCCAAGTCAGATTGTTCTTTGTGTGTGACACTCAAACGCAGTTGTCACACAGCATCAACATTGCTGATACTGGTAAGGGAGAATACTTACTTCTTGATTACAGTCATTGTAATCAGAGCCCATGCAGTTTTTGTGGGAAAGGTTGGTTCCATCTGAATTGTCAATGAATGAAGTCTTTTCCCAGTGACACAAATGACTCAGATGTGTGGATCCTTGTGTTTATCATTCCTGAAGGGCCTAACACTGCTATTGTGATTGCTTCTCCTGTTGCCATCAAGTAACAATGCTCGGCTTGGTGCTAGCATCATGTTGGGGGCTTTGCCTCCAAACCCCCCTGTACGCAGCCTCCACCCTAACCTCACTTTGTTCAGTTAGGGCTCCAAGTATGTGTAAGTGAGTGACCTCCACCCTAGCCTCACTTTGTTTGGTTAGGGCTCCAAATATGGGCTTAATCCCAGCCTCAACCTCACTTTGTTTGGTCAAGACCTTGCATTTCCATATTCAGTCTTTAATCCTAGCTTCAACCTCACTTTGTTCAGTCAAGGCCTTGCATTTCCATACTCAGTCTTTAATCCCAGCCTCAACATCACTTTGTTTGGTCAAGGCCTTGCATTTCCATCTTCAATGTTTAATCTCAGCCTCACCTCACTCTATTCAGTTAAGGCCGTGAATTTCCATACTCAATGTTTAATTTCAGCCTTGGTTAAGGCCCTGCATCTCTGTATTCAATGTTTAACCCCAGCCTCAACCTTACTTTGTTTGGTTGAAGCCTTTTTTGTTCAGTCAATTTACATCTCAATTAGCCTGACCTCAAGTTAATCTGACTACAATATTTGCTACTCTAATATACACAATTTACAATGTTAAAAATAACA